>VWZG01009035.1:0-37814 GCA_013396735.1 Grallaria varia
AAAAACAAATAGGTAGCATAGCACCCCAGTGTTCAAAGGGAAAATGAAAAATGCCTAACTGAATTCCTGAAATTGTCACCAAGGCACACTTTTAGTTTCCAGTATATTTTAATGTAGCATATAACATTGTAATATACTATTTTATTAAACTGAAATTTAGCACTGAAAAAGCATTTGAGTTTGTTTTTGGGTTTTTTTTTTCCTTATTTTGATGCTTTTGGGAATTACAGCTATTAATTTCAAAACTAATGAGACGGAGAAGACTTTTCTTTGCTAACAGCAAATTGGAAGATATGAGAAATTAGTGCATGGCAGTGCAGGTCCAGTGACATCCTACTGGTTATTGATCAGCTGTTGGGGAACTGAAGTAACCAGGAGGATGTTATTGCTGATTAAAGCCTATCTATCAATAAGGAAGTGCATGAAACAAGTATTTCAAAAGTTATGAAGGGCTTTGTGTAGATTTAATATGAATCCTATTGTAGTTTAAACATAAATTCTTTACAGCTAGGGATCTGAAATGAGAGTTCAGAGTGAGTGTGTCTCTTGGCTGTTTTGTATTTATTTACTTGTACTGAGTGAAGCAGCTCATGAGAAGCTGAGAATTATTAACTCCATGAACTGGTAGTCAGGGATCTCAAACGGGGCCCAAGATCCTCAGGTTCAAATGTAGTATTTACAAATAATATGGATAAATAATACTCTTAGTTATTGGGCAGATGGAGGGCTAGAATCAGGAGTATTAGGGAGCAATCAAAATATTATATATACATTTTTAAAAAAATTTCTGTGAGAAAGGGAATTTACACATACACTATATCCGTATACAATATCTTACAGACATATGATAGGAACTGAGGAAAGGGGAGAATGTCGAAGAATTAATACTAATTTTTTCAGCTTTTAAAATGTTTTTGATCCTGATTTTTGTTGTTTTGTTTTTGGTTTTCTGTTTGTTGGTTTGTTTGTTTTTGGTTTGTTTTTTGTTTTTTTTTTTTTTTTTAAATTCTGATAGTGTTTTGGACTCCTGGGAACAAATGGAGCTGGAAAAAGCACAGCATTTAAGATGCTGACTGGAGATATCATCCCATCTGCAGGACGTGCTGTTATCAGGACTCCTACTGGGTAAATGACACAGAGTTTGATCAGTATAGTTCCAGTTGATAATGCCAATGATTAAAGACTCAGCACATCTTTAGTCTTTTATACTGTACTCTATAGAACTGTATTGTTCCCTTTCAAATGCATATTGCTTTACTCCTGTTAAATCTCTGAAGAAAAACATTTTTGCATTATTTACTTCTGTTTGAAAGGTCTGTTAACAGAGAAAAACCTTGTATGGTAGCAAATGAGTAGACTCTAAGAAGCCTCAACATACAACCTTTTAAAACTGTAACAACAAAAAAAATCTCAACATACATGTATGTATGTATGTTCAGATGCATAGACACGTTCCCCACACTAGTGCTGCGCTGGAAGGTTACCAGGCTTATGCCAATGAGCAGTGCTTCAATTTGGTAATTTTAGAAAGTTTTCTTACACTTACGTACTTCAGAGACATTAATTAATTACTTGATCAATATGCTGTGTAATTAGGACAGGACACAATGTTGGTGAGATTGAGGCTACTTAGAAGGAGTCCTAAATGAATAATGGACTTTGGGTTAGATGTAACCAATATTTATCATTTTCCCCAGCAAGGCTGGAGGGGAAGTGAAGTTATTTTTTTGTCAGTTATAAAATGTATATGTATATATAGAAATGTATTCTGGACTAGTTAACAATTCCAAAACTTCACTTTTCCTAGATGATGTACATTTCAAAATATGTGTTTTGGACAAGGAGAGGCCAAGGATTTAATTTAGCAATTTTTAACGGAAGCATTTTTCAATTTACAAAATGGCAAACTACTTTTCTTTGGTTTAGAAACAAAATGCTGTCATAGGTCAGTATTTTCTCACTTCTTTACAAAGATAATGATAAGCAAATTTAACTTCAAAGAGTAAGTAGTTTCAGTCATTGCAAAATTCTGTTTCTGGAAAGTTTACACTTCTTTGAAAATTGATAGCATCACCACTACCAAACATAATTATACTTCACTGTGTTTTTTCATGATCTTTTATAGCAAATCATCAAAAATTTGTTAATCATAAAGAAGAAATGATTTTAAAAAAAGGTATTTTGGAAAAATTGTTCCTAAAGAGAGTAAGAAATTGAATGAGTGAACCTTTAGAATGGTTAGAGAGAATTTTAGGTGGTTGTTTTCATTCACAATTTCCGAGAAAAGACAAAACTGTGCAGACATTAAATAACACCAAAAATAACAAATGTGACTTAAAATTAGGTGGAAGGCTTTGTACCAGGTTATGATGGAGGTCAGAAGTTTATAGCATGAGTCTGAAGAGGATTTGAGATTTGGAGAAATAAAATAATCTGTAATGATGTCTTTTTATAAAATGTTGCCATCAGGGCAGCAGTATTTAAGCTCCCAGATTTTCCTTAGGTTTTGAGGGATATTTTACTGTAGATTTTAATGGGACTTGCCTTTGGTCCCACCTGTGCAATCATGAATTGCATATGGCTTTCCTTGTGCAATGTGGGAACAGCTCTGTATCTGGACAAATTATGTGATCTGGTGTGACAATTCCAAAATTTTACCATCCACTTGGAAGCCAATATATAGTTATAAGAATATAATTCATCATCATGGCACTTGCACTGTTTGCTGACTTATTGCATGATTTATTTTTTCAGAAGCCTGAAGAAAAAGTTTTAAAAAACTTATAAAACAATTTGACAAAGCCTATACACCTTTTATTAGTCATGTTGTTATGTACCTGTGGCTAAACAGATAAAAATTCTTCTGAGGTCAGCTTTAATGTACTACTGGCACTTGACAATAGGTTAAACACTCTCCCTGGACATTGTGTACCACTTTCATTTGCCATACTGTGTTTTATAAATCCAACATGAAAGCATATATTAAGGTGCAATGTTATTTACCATATACTAAAAATACAGGTAATGGGATTTGACACATTTAGGCTGCTTGAGAGAAAGCCTTAGGTGTACAAGCATTTCGGTGTACAAAATACCCTTGATGACACTAATTATGACCCTGTATTATGGTGGTGTCAATGAAGTTTATGGATTTTTTTTTGTTTGTTTGAAGTGGCTGGAGTGAATGCAAAACTCATATTCCCAGGTTTTCAAAACTTGGCACTAACTGGAGAAGGCAACAGCAAGAGCTGTGGTCATACAGTAAATAAACTTGGGGAAACAAACAACTTGGAGACTGTAAGAAGAAATTTTTGTCATTCCTGACTTTGTTCCTTGCTGAGTATTTTGGCAAGCGTTGTTGAACAGATGATGCACTGTGTTGCTGTACTACTGAAAATCACTGGGGGGCAAGTTCATTGGCTCTTCCATAGCTGAGATGGTAACTCCAAGGTCTGGAGACCCCTTCCTCAGCAGCTGAAGAATGACTGAAGTTGCTCAT
Source organism: Grallaria varia (assembly GCA_013396735.1). Classification (NCBI taxonomy): domain Eukaryota; kingdom Metazoa; phylum Chordata; class Aves; order Passeriformes; family Formicariidae; genus Grallaria; species Grallaria varia. The sequence goes on from VWZG01009035.1 coordinate 3,500, forward strand.
TCCAGGGACTTCTAGGTGGACTGATTTGCATTTAGGCCTCAGACAAAAGAAGAAAGGGGAATATTATGATAAGAAGTCTTCTCCTTTTCTTACTCTGGTAGTGCACTCAAAAGCCTGATGTTCCTGGCAGAGAAGAGAGGACAGTGAGCTGAAGAAAGCAGTTGTTGTCACAACTGCAGATAATTTGCTGGTCAGCAGATCTAGAGTTTGTTTGAAATTTATGTCATGAAGGAGTTTCCATAAACACATGATCTCTGATAGGTATTCCTGATGAATAATTGGGCAGCAGCTTAGATGTAGACCCCAACTCTTTGGGGTTTGAATGGAAACAACACACCTTTTATCCTCTGATCTTGAAAGGATCAGATACTATAATCTAGTGGATCCTTCATAGAGACACAGAATGCTTTGGTTTGGAAGGGACCTTATAGATCATCTAGTTCCAACCCCTCCCCCATTGACAGGGTCCCCTTCTACTAGTGCAGGTTGCTCAAAGCCCCATCCAACCTGACCTTGAACACTTTTAGGGATAGGGCATCCACAGCTTCTCTGGGCAACTGGTTCCAGTGCTTCACCACCCTCACAGTAAAGAATTTATTCAGAATATCTAATCTAAACCTACATTCATGATACATTCTTCATGATAAGATAATTGAGTATGCAAAATTATTATTATAAATGTTGGAGAACTTGACTAGTTTAACTCTGTGCAGAAAATCCTAAATTCATAATAGTTTTCTTGAATAAGTATACTTGAGAGTTCCCGGTTTAAAAACAAACAAACCAACCAAGCAAACAGAAAACACAAACAAATCCATATGTACATTTTCCTGATTGTTCTTGTAATAATTTCACTGAATTTAAAACTAAGTCAGAAGTGTCTTTTTGAGGCAGGTGCACTGAAAATATCCTTGAATTTTATTGGACAGCTATTGCAGCTTTGAACAACATGATGGCTAGAAATGAAAGATGAGCTTATTCAAAGGCACATGTTGAATGCAAAGTAGAATTTTTGGAAGGTCAACCTAAAACATCTTTGAAATGCATGGGTTCATATAAGAAGAGCCTCACACGCTGATATTCAAGTTGTGTTGAGATTTCCTGCAAGGTTCTCAAAGAAAATAAGAATACTTTTTAGAAGGAACTGCCCTTTTAACAGGGCATAAGAGCAGATTCACTACATCTTCAAGTACTTTCAAAAGATTTGTTGGCCTCTAGGTTGTTTGTTTGCTGAGTGTTTAATACCAGCAAAATAACCCAAGGATTTTTTTTCCTAAGAACCTGAGAGAAAACTGGTTTTGTTTTCATAACAAAAGCTTAGTAAAATGGATAAAAGCTGGATGTTATGGAACTGTTATGAACTAGGATTCATAAGTCGGGGTGTTATTAAGTAGGAAAGTTTAGTAAGTACTAGAGCCAGCTTCATCTATTCTGCAAATCAGTGTTTCCTGGCATTCTTCTTAATGGGGACATGCTTTTGAGGAAGGTAAAGCTTATTATCTGCTTTTATCATGGTTTTCTCTTTTAGATACACTATGAACTAAGCAGATATTTTTAATGCACTATGTGTCCAAACTTTGTATTTTGTGATTTATGTGGCAAATGCACATTTATAGCATGCAAGCTGAGCAGTCTATAAAAAACGTGGTTTTTTTAATATTCATACCCTTCTGCAGAAAGTGTTTTTAGGCAACTTATAAAGTTTGAAAACCCATCCTGGCTGTAACTGTTATACAATAAAGATAGTCCAATAAGAGAAATAATAGGAATTTATCACCAACTGCAGCCAATCTTGTAAAGATAATGCCATTCACAGGAGATTTTGCCTTTTTTATTATTTTGCATGCCTCATAAACATTGCCACTGTCAGTGACATATCTGTGCAAATGAACCATAAAAACAATCAGTAACTCGCAAATGTGTCTCCGTATTGGGGACATTTGCAACCCCAATATTAAAGAGTGCCAAAGGAACACAAGCAGTCTTGAAACAGTTACTTTGGAAAATGTGGAAATAATGTACTGCCAGCAAAGTACCAGCAGCATCTTTCATAAAGAGCAGATATATTAAAAGCAAAAATGAAAATTATTAGAAAGGAGAGTATTTTAATAAAATTTGTTTCATTGTATTTATAAAGTATGGTATTCTAAGACATTAGGAGGCTGACTGGATTTTGAACAACATAAAAAGGAATCGTGAGGCTTAATATGTATAATAGTTAACGACATGATCTACTTGACTTTTAGAAGGGTTTTTTGTGTTCTCTGTAGCACAGCTATTCCTCTTTAAGAGTACAAATGGACTCAAATTAGTTCATGCTTAGCTCTACTATCATAACTACATTGCCACCAGTGTGGGAGCTGGCTAAATGAAACCTAGTGTATAAAACTGTAAACATTTTTGTAGTTACTTTTTCTGTCAAATAGCTTGAAGCAGTAGGGTCTGCATTAAATATGTACAAAGAAAAGCTGACACTTAACAAAGTAGTAAAACAAAGGAGAACAAAGTGAGGCTTCATAGTCATTGAATGTCGGCTGAGCTGATGTATCAGCAGATACTGTACATCTGTTCCACTTTGTGTGTGTCTACATTGGCCATTCTTTTTCTTTCCCTTTCTATACTTGTGTTTAAATCTTCTTCAGTGGCTGTTATAAAACCTCCCTCAAGTGAGGAGAGCTGAACACAGCTTTGAAGAGAAAGTGTCAAAATCCTTTTAAGTGTCATATCAAGGTCAATGTAAAATAATCAATTACGTGACTAATGGTTTGTCTGCCTTTTTGGTGCTCTCCATTTTGCAATTTTTGCTGTTGTACTTTGCTGAATAGGGTTGATTTTAAGTTCATACTTAGAGTGTAGTGGGGTGCATATGTGAAAAAATAGATAAACAAGATGTCATCTTGTCCACAAGTTGCCCCACCAAAGACAGACACATTTGGCAGTCTTCCTCATAAAATTAATTTATCTCCCATGAATTTCCATCTTCCTACCACAGAGAGATCCTCCATGACAGCAACTCCCTGTCCTATTTGAATTGTGTCAGTCACCTAGCTGTTGGATTACAATGTCATAGGACCAAAGAACTGCTCACCAAAGAGGGAAAAGTAATATATTTATTTATAGGTAGAACTTGGACTCTTTTGGTAGGTATGATATTCAGCTTGATAAATAATTAAAAGTGTAATTCAAATAGCTTAACTGGAAAGGCAGAATAAATTTACATCAATATAATGGCTGAAATGGCTGTTTTTACACTGTATATAAATATAATTAATTATAATGAAGCTAGAGTTACATTAATTATATTTTAACCTTGATTTTTTATAATGTTAACTGAGCGTTAGTACGCATTAAATTGAATGTGCATTTAAGAGTACAATGTAATGTCTAAGTACTACAATTTGTAAATTTATATTTCATTTTGACTAATTAATGAAATTTATCTCTCTGCAGAAGCCATTGTAAGTACTGCCTTTAACTGCATTCAAAAACTGCCTAAAAAGCATACAAAAGAGAAGCAAAGTGCACAGTGGAATCAATAAAGAAACAATGTTTTCCAAAACCAGCCATAAGGCTGATAGCAAGGGTACTCAGCTGTCTCTGGAAGCTGAAGTTTACCTTTGGACGCCAGCCCACAAGCACTATAACAAATGAGAACAAAATCTAGTTTCTGCAATAACTAGCCTGGCCTTCTGGGTACTACAGGTTCAATTTATGCAGGAAAAGGCAACAGGCTTTGTCCAAGATCGTTGTTACTTATTGCAGTGTTGTGGTTTCTTTTCAGTGCCAGCAAAAGCTTTCTGACTGGAGTGCCCCATAGCACTCCCATGTAGCCTTCAGGACTGTAATCAGGTTGCAGAGATTTCTTTAAATGCATGGTAGAAATTGATTAATTTAAAAAGCCTTGAAATGATTACTGGAGGAACAACTTTAAATCAAAAATGTTAGTAACTCAGATTTTGTACTTTTATCCCCAATATCTTAAAATTTTCTTTCATTGATAGTGCAAAACTGTAAGACGAGCACTTCAAACTGAGAGAAGTCTTCTTAAGCCCTGGACTTTTTTCAGGATGATTTGCACCAAAATGTCATAATTCTCACCAAGTACTTAGAAAGGGATGGAATACAAAATCTTCCATGCTTCCATGCTTCAAGACTGCTATTTTTCTTGAGGATGCCAGACGTTCTGTTGACCTTTTCCGAAGGAATTCTAGTAATACAACTTTAAAATTATGTTTAAAATATCAAGTTTTCTGGATATATTCTGTTGGTGTCAGTTGCAGCTGTTTCACTTTACAGGAAAAATTAACTAGCAACTGGAAGTATGGACTGAGCACAATTATGTAGTCTAAAAATGAAGGAGAAAAATGAGGGAGAAACTTGTGTTCATTCTATGTCTTAACTTGATTAGGAGATGCAACCAAACTTACTAACAGAACTTAAAGATAACAACTATGCAGTGCTTTTATAATGATACAGAAAGTTCTGTGTTAGTGTAAAAGCCTGATTTCCTGCCTATAGTTTGTAGATATTACTCAGGAATTCACTGTTTCTACAACGCTATGGACAAAAAGCCCGAGAGGATTTGGAATCTGTACTTATATGTTCTTTCTATTTATAAAATGGGCTGATTTTTAATTTCTGCATGTCTTGTTTTTAATGTGAATAGTGTAATGAGAAATGCTGGGATGCTGATATTATAAGGGCAGAAAACAAATAGGTATTTTTCTCTAGCTTGAGTAAAAAACCCTGCATTTTGCTGCATGCTGATCTGTATTTCAGAAAATATTAAAAAAAATTCTAATTTGATTCTTATAACAGCATATATGAAAATGTTTGTTAAGAAAGAAAGGGATTACAATTAGTTTAATCAATGGAATCAGAAATGAAAAAAAAAGAAAAGGGAAAAGCATTTACAGTATATCATTTACTGAAAAGGTTTTCTGTTATCATACCATGACTAATTACATTAAAATTATCATGTGTTTTTCTTTCATCTATTGTTTATATATAAACATATATATATATATCTATAGACACATTTACATATTCACAAAAAACTTAAGAACTAGCTAAACTAAACGAAAGGATGATGTCCAGCATTTTGATTTGAAAATCTAAGCAGTGATATTGCTAGGGGAAGAATAGGCATTATACTGCCAATACAAAAAAGAAAATCTGAATAAAAGATCAGAAGTCTGATATGCCTTTTTTTTTTTTTTCTTTCCCCTTTTCTGCTTGGGTTGTTTTCTGATTTGACAGATAAAGGGACGAAGGGAGGGGAGGGGGGTGGAAAGGTCTATGATGGCTTTAGTGAATACACTAGTATCTCTGTGTTAATGGGAGCTCTTTAGGTGTCCAAGGTCAGCAATAATGGATAAAGTTGTAAGATAAGGACCAAACTGAGTAAAAATATCAAATTATGTATTCTCACTGTGCCCTTCCTTTATGGAAGCTGAAGCTTAGTGGGTGGGATATTGTTCACCTAAGCCCAGGTGCTTTATGGAGGCACAATACTAAAATCATGCATGTACAATTACCACTGGGGAACTATTTCTATTTCTTGATGCAGATTGAGTAACTATGGTCTAATATAGTTCTAGCTAAAGAACATTAGAAGTCTGGCTTTTTTTGCAGCTGTCCATACTTAAATTTTGTTCTTCGTGGTAGGGATCCTTCCAGACTAGATGTGTCTAACCAGCTACAGGGTTCATGCTAAGTAAAACTACCCCTGAGTGTGATTTGTTGCCTAGTGACTGAACTTGGCATATTACCAAAATCCCAGTCTCTTGTTTCTCAAAAGACAGTGGCTGTACCAACACAAAACTTTGTGAGTGTGTATGAATCTGCCTAGTAAAACAAACCTCAGACACTTCTCTCTGTATTCAACAGAATGTAGATAACATTTCACTGTGGATAGTGTTTCACTATGTTAGAGTTCATTAAATAAGAAATCCACTGCTTCTGACCAGTTAAGCAAAAAAGGTCAACATTAATCAATCCATATCTTACGGTAGAGATTACCTTAGGAAAATTATTTAATTTGATTTAGGTATGGCTGGAAACTGAGACAGTAAAAATTTTGTATATACTTAATTTAAAATAACCTATAAGTGGATCGAAATTATTAAGGAATTACACTTCTGGCACCCTCTTTCCCCATCATCCTGCTACTTTTTGCTAACTCTTCATTTAGAGAGGTCTCTACAGGCACTTAACTTCCTTGGGCCATCCAAACCAACAAAGATAGTAAGATTTTACATCTTTGCCATTAAGAGCAAAGGACCGTTCTCATGAGTCCACACCAAGTTTTGTCATAATCATATTAATTTATCTTTTGATGGCATTAAAATATAGTTTAATGCTGTGGTTCATTATGTAAAATGCAGAATTTGTGTTTTCTCTTTCTCCCCAGACTTCTGAATCTTGTTAACAGGAGATACATATTTACATTTTCCCTAGTATTTGTAGATCCTGCAGTTAATCCGTTTACGTTGTGCCTAAATGATTAATCATGTATTTAGTTCTCTTCATCAAAAATGTAGAAAACCACTAAGAGAAAAACCATTCTGTTACTCAGAACCTTTTGGAAACTTTTTTCTTTCAAAGCTCAGATTTTTTTATTGTTAAGTGTCTTCATTTTGACAGGTCTTTCTGTACATGTAAATCAACATCAAGTGTTAAATTAGACGTTGGAATAAATAGGGTAGATTTAGTGTCATTATGGGTAATGAGACACCCTTGCAATCAAGCTTGCTTCTTAGCAATGAATGTAATTTCAAGTAATGCTGTACAGCTACAAAGTGAAGTCCAAAGTCTCTTAAATCAGGATCATTTTATACTTTTCCCTGTATTGTCCTTTAAACTAGTTGGCTTTAATATCCTGTATTTTATTTTATTCCTGTTATTTAGAGAATGCCTGCATGCATACGTGTGGGCACAGCCACAAAGAATACACAGCAACATCTCTCTCTCTCTCAAGTCCTGGCCCTTCAATATTGAATGTGATCAATATGAATATAATATTGGATATGGTATAATATGAAACATGAACGCAATATGGTTTGAAATGTGTCTCCTTAGAGCAGGTTCTACCAAAGAGCTGAGGGAGGTAAACTTAGTGAGGATTAATTCTTATAGGTCTCGCTTCCTCCTGTGTTGCTCTGTTGACCTTGACATACACGCGTGCTGTTACAGCAGTGATGCAAAGGTGGCTGTGCTATCCCAAAAGGGGGGTGGTACTGCAGGAAGCAATCATGGCAAAGAGACTCACACTCATGTACCTACGGACTTGAGGTTACGTGTGTTTGTATCCCGAGGGTGAAACCCAGGGCCATGATTTTTTTAAAGCTACAGTCAAGTCTTTCTCTTTAAACAGGTCTGAAATGGACATACTGTCTGCTAGCTCTGAAGGCATTCTCGTTGGCTATTGTCCACAGCAAGATGCCCTGGATGAACTTTTAACGGGTTGGGAGCATCTTTATTATTACTGCACACTGCGTGGAATTCCAAAGCAGGATATACACAAGGTAACTATCCACAACAGATTTGCAGATGGAGCTGAAGCCAGGTTGGGCTGTGGGGTTTATAAAACAATTGTACATTTTTAACACGAGAGACTATCTAATAGTTTATTTTAATAGCTTTAGTAATAAAGTTTTTCATTACTACTGTTTTATTTAAATAATGTGGATTTTTTCTGTCTTTTATGCTAGTTCAAAATACAATAACATCACTGTGGAGAGTAAGTAACATTAATGGAAATAAAATCTCAGGTCAAAAAGACTAAAAAAATTACATTTATGAATGGTTCAACACCTTCACTATCACACTTAAAGAACTGAGATAAAACACTACATATTCTGAGTCATGTATCTCTGTAAAACTCTTTCATTCGGAGATAGGGTTAAACTCTGAAGGACTTAAAAATTGTTGAATGATTCTGTATAAATAAATGAAAGATCTGGGTGCTGAGATGGGAGTTGTCAGCACTCTGCTGTTTTAAACTTCAGAAAATGGTAGCTGCATTCAAGCTGCGTGCTGAGAGCAGTTGCTTAAATGCTCCAGCTGCCATACCAAGCCTGGGGCTGTCCAAGGACAAGAGGCCAAAGTCATGTCAGAAAATGCTTTAAGAACTCACTAGCACAGATGTTGACAATATCTGGGAATATCATTGAGAGGTTTTGAGTTTACAGATACGGGTGTAACCATGCTGACCAGCAAACTAGGCTCTTTTTCTGCAATGAGGCATCCGGTCAGCCAACAACTGAAATTAACTATGGATAGAGTGTAAAATGGGGGTGGGAGGAGCGTGTTTCTGGCTCAGCAGATGGAAGTTTACAGTCTGACCTGACTTGAGCAGCTTAGTCTTTCCTGCTTAATTGCACCTCTATTAACATGAGAAAACTCTCATCTGAGATGAAATTGGTATCTCAATTCCTGCCATACAGACTGGTCCCAAGTAGTAGTTGTGACTCTAGCACTGCTCTTGTAACCTCCTGAATGCTGCCTGTTGTCATCCTTTCATTTTTCCAGAAGCGAAATTGCATTAATTGAAATGTTTTGGGTTTTTTTTTTCAACCTACCCAGAAATTTCCTGTCTGTTGCCTTAGGGTCTGATAAGCGGTTTACAATCTTTTCCTTAATTGTATATGGTTCTCTGCAGCTTTCTTTTTTTCCTCAGCAGATAAATATCATTCCAGAAAAAGGTATTATTCTAGCATGGGACACTGAGTATTCAGAAACAGCTGCCATTGTGTCCTGAAAATAGCATCAGACAGGCAATATTTTGAACTTTTACTTAAAAATTCTTAAGCTGATCATTTGGGTGTTTCTGGATGAGAGCCTGGGGTAAATAAAAGATTCTTGCAAGTCTTTGACCTCTGTCTTGGGCAGTATTCGGCCTGGCCGGACTTTTAACAGCACATTTCTTGCCGGCTGCGTAGAAATTGTCATATAGTATTTTGGTTGGTTGTTTACTTTTCATAACATGTTGTTAGTAGTTTTTTCTTCTGATTACTAGCAGAGTACTGAAAATTTGAATATGTTTCCCTTAATCTAAAAGAAATACATTAAGTGATAATTGTTATCGCACTAAACGCCTCAACTGTAATTACCTGTTTTCTCCGTGAACTGACAGCTCATCTCTAACAGTTAGGCTTTGAGAAGTGTGAACAGATCCATGCATTAAAATAGACTGTAAGTGCTTGAATCCTGCACTGTCTGAAAGCCCTGCCAACACCAAGAGTGTGTCTGTGTGTGCGTCTGCACATGGATCCTATTTGATTTGTGACTCTGTCAGGTCATCTGGCCTCCCAGCAGCAACTGTTTTGGAGGATGAGGAACAGGATCAGGAGCTATGTGGAAGCTTGAAGCGATAAAAATCTGTGGTGCGCTTAAGGGGCTGGATTTCATACCAAACTGTCCCATGCGGCACCGAGCTCTTCTTGGGTGCCTGGGAAGGTTTCCCGGTTGTGATACGAGGGACAGTACCAAGAGATTTCTGTGCTGTCCCTGAAGGGTGTCCTGCTGCTTGTGTGGATGTAAATGAATGCTGCTGCAAATATTGTCTCCTGTCTGCATTTTGTGAGGGTCCGGAAGGGTAACCTGGCTTTGAATGCTTTCTCTGTAGACAGTGCGAGGACAGTCCTCTCTCTGAAATATCTGGCATTCACAAATTCCACTTCAAATGCAGAGCTATTAGGAATAATGGGTGTACCTGAGAGCTTCCGCTTTGTGATCAGATCCAGCTATTCTCTGGGCAATTAGTAGACAGCTACTGCAGTGTCCGTTCTCAAGACCATTTGGGGAAGAGTTCTTCAACTGGTGTACTAAGTCATGTACTTGTCACACTTCAAATGGATGAAAATCATTCACTTAGAGATGAGTTATGCTACTGTAGTGCACTGACAGAAGACAAATATTAATTGTCTGATTATTCTGGACCTTAGATGATCTAGATGTAGGCTTAGACTATTCTTTATAGGCAGCCTTCTGTGCCTTAGTGTCACATTTGTGATACAGAGATCATTCTTCCTTTCAGTTGTCTTAATAGATTGCAGAGCAGACTTTGTTGCCATATGCTTATGATCAAGGCATCAAAGCATTCTTGCAAATAATATTTAGCTACTCTTGTTTGCCTTCATCCAAAACTGAAATGCAGCTATCTCAGAGGAAAACAAATGCTTTTGTCAGTGGGCCCTCCCAACTGTGGCACTGCTGTCAAGTGTTCAACAGCTGCTGTGGTCTAACTCAGAAATGGCTGGTGCCTGGAGAAAGTGCGCGTATTAGTTGCCCATAAAGAAAATAAGGCCTGGGAATGCTTTGGGATAGCAGCTGTATGGAAATATAAGCTGTTTTTTTTCTCATCATTCCCTCCTGCCTATGATACAGTGCTCCAAGCCTGCCTTTGAATGTTTACTAGTGAGCGTTTATGCTAATATGCACAGGCATATATTCTAGAGAGTGTATTGGTTTGATACGGAAAGAAATGTACATTTACTTTATTTTTTCATAAATTGGTAAGCAGGCAGGTGACTTACAAGATGTGTTGCTGCTGAAGTTTTCTACTGAAGCACTAACTTCAAAGACCAAATCCTCTGCTAGACAGGTTTATCAGCAGCAGGAATTAAGTGCCTGACATAAAGTTGAGTGCACCTAATGCTCCAAAACAGTAATTAAATGAATGGGAAAGGAGGACAAAAACGGGTCATTTGCTATCAATATTAAGCTTCAAATGTAATGTGAAGTTTTGCTGTGCTTCACAAATCTGCTCTGGAAGTTTCTTTTTGCTGCAAAATTGGAAAAGTTAGATTCTGGGCAATTTAGACTGAAATTGATTTAATGTGGTACTTTAAATTCCTTTTTTTTTTCTTTAATGTATCAATTTTCTATATCTCAAATTGTTCCAAAAGACAGCACACAGCTTGTTAAAAAATTAAAATTGTTAGCACAACATTAAATTACACCCTTTATTTGCATTAAAATTATTGTTGCAAGTCTCAAAAGAAGCTTCATGAGGCCTTCTGAGGCAACTTTTTGGACTGTCAGTATGCTTTCTCTTTACATTAACTCTCTGGGTAGATTTTTACACTAATTCTAGAATCTCATTGATTTCCTTACTTATTATATTCTATAGATGCCAGTAATGGGAATTTGCGAATTCATTTATTCTTTGCATGTTTGCTTTTTCTTGGAGAATTTGTGTGTACAGTTTTATGAGATTCTGGGATAAAGAACTGTTATCCTCCAGAAGTTTCACGAGGAGTATGAACTTTACAAATGTAAGAAATCTAACAATTCTGAAACCAAATGAATACTGTTTGATGTGAAATTGATGAATGATTGCTGTTTAGGATGTTCAAACTACAGTCAGAACCTGACATTTTGAATTACTGACTCTAGAATTCAACCCATGTTTATTATCATTCGTACCTGGTATGATACATATTTTCAGTATTGGCTAAGGTTTGCTTTATGAGGATTTATTAAAAAAATAGCAATAAATTATGCATTGTATTTATTGCGTCAGAAATGATGGAAAAGTAACACACTGATGGATACAGACTTCCAAGTGAGTATAGACATGCTATAATGTTTCTGGTCTTTGAATAGATTGAGTTTTCATTAACTCCCAAGTTTTTCAGGAAGACTGACTTAAAACTCCCCCTACCACTTAATTTTTTGCTTGAATATTAGAGGTAATTTTCAAAAAGAGCCATTAGCATTAATGGTTACATAATTTGCATCACTTACTGCTTTTCAGCAGAATGGAGGTACCTCTTAGTTCCCTGTGGATAGAGGCCACCAGGACTACTTTAACCTTCACTCCCACAAATACTAGCATGTGTGCAAAAAGTCAAGTTAACTTACAGACGTTTCTGGAACGAATGTCATCTTTAGGAACTCCACAAAGTAATGGAGGATTTTGTTTAGATGTTATGAGTTGAAGGGCTCATTCCAGTGTCTATTGCAGTACTAGATAAACTATCCCAAATTAATTTTGGGAAAAACTGTTGTTAAAGATTTTATAGTTGATGAGACAAAAGTAAATAATTTTAGTGAATATTGGAAAATAGTAAAATAGCTGATAGATGTAAAGTCTGTTATAATCGTCATTGGGGGTGGAAGGAAGAAGGAAGGAAAGAGTTTAAATGCATTGCTACAGCCGTGACTATATATGAAACGTCTTTATAGTTCAAGTGGACTCACAATGTATACATTTGTGTATAAAACTGTGTCTTTTAATTTGGCCTCAGTTTGCCAACTTGCAAAATAAATTGATGTATCTCCTCACTCTTCACTGCTGAAAGTAATTGAAACCAGAAATTGAGCATCATGATGAATATGAAAAGGAGGGAGAGAAGGTGCTTGTGTATATATTTCACAGTCACTAAAGGAAGGAAATCATTAAAACTGTAAATCTCTGGCATAATTGTGTCTCTGTATCTAAAGATTGGTCACATGTTCAATACTGACTTTCATTTAAAGTAATTTAAAAGGGATTTTTGTATTTATTTGAAAATATACTATGATACTGGCTATACAGATAAATGAAAATATAATGGAGATGTGTAGGCTCCTCTACTATCTACCTAATTTGTAATAAACCTAATATATAATTTTTCTAATTTCATTCAAATTACTGTGTCGTTGTTTTGGCCATATTGATGAAGCTGACACTTATTACTGGAAATTTTATGATATGTATTAAAGACAAGAGAAAAAGTTTGAGGGTCACCTCTTGAAAGAAGAATGAGCTCTATATTCTTTTATTTGCTGAAGCACAGTCTGTAGGGCTCCTTTGAAATACAAGAGCTGAGGACAATAGCAGGAATAGGAGATTATTTTTTAGGTGCAACAGGGAAAAAATTAGGAATAAGAAAGCTGGCCATTTCTTTTGCCTTTATGTTGCTGATGTGATTCACCTCCAAATCTGTTTTAATTCGATACGTTTTGCACCAAAGAAGCATATCACCAAAGATAATAGGCCCGATTGTGGTGTGCGCTGTAATGGTCTACAAGGTTTGTCTTGCAAGCTCTACACATTTAAAGCAGCAGCAAAGTGGGTACTATGAAATGATTCCCACTCCTCTCTTTTTACCTCAAGTAAACATTGTCTTGAAAAAGTAATCCTTACCTTGAAAAACTCCTAGAGCAGAAAGCTTGCCAGTCTTTCCTTGTACGAAGCAGGAGATGGTGTAGTTGTGTGTATCTGCACTAAATGTTTGAGTACATACCAGAGAGGGGAGGATTCTATCTGTATGGCTGTAAATCTTGTAAAGTCTGTCCTTTTTAGTGTTCCTCCCTATAAAGAGCATTATGTTTTTACCTGATACATGATTGAGTCTCCTTGGTGCTACAGACTACAATAAACCCCAAATAACTTGAATGTTTTTTTCTTCTCTCTCTGGCACTACTCCTTGACCTTCTAAATTCTTCCCCATGGGGCATTCACTGTTGTTTTAAAAGAATGGCATTTTGTTGACTTAAAGTTTTGATAACTTTTCAAAGCAGTCTTAGAAATAGTGGTTTTGGTCATAGCTAAAGGATAGTTTTTACTCTGTTTCAGCTGTGATACGTAGGCCTCTTTTGCTTAGTGTTTACTAACTCTTGAAACTTAGTCTAGTTTTCAATATATGTTAATTTTGGTGTAAATACGAGATGGCATATTTTCCCAATTTCTGATATTAATTTTTAATGAGTTTTCCTGTGTAATTCTGTGTTTGCTGTCGGATGTGTAGGAGGATAACCCTGTTGTCAGTAAGATTCATGCATTCCCAGTGGTAGCAAAGTCAAGTCAGTTTAGGGGAGAGGGTAAGTTGTCTCCCATATGCTTTAGAGGACTTCACTTTATGGGTTGTTTTGTTGTATAATGAGGCCTGTATTTGGAAGTGAAAAAAAAAACCAAACAATGAAGCAAAACCTCAACTATTATATCTTAGAATATAGGTTATGTGGTTGATAATTTGTTTGAATTTGCAGCACTTCTACTGATATACAAATAGAATCTAATTGGAATTAACACTAAAACAGCAGAAGACTTGAACTTTTCAGTAACCTGTGGGTGGTTTAGCAGTTGCTGATTAAGTGGTTTTTGGTTTTGTTTTTAATTTTCTGCATTTAATGTAGTCAGAGCACTATTTATGAAGTGTAGCTTTTGTATGAGAACACACATTGCTGTCAGGTTCTACATTCAGGTACACCAGACACAAGTGACTGAATACCAGTGCACGGATCATCACTAGAACACTGCAGATTCTCACCACTGCAGTGTTGTTCTGCGTAGAGAGAACTTTCTCTCAGAGGTGTCTTATTTTTGTAAGTAGCTCTTCAAAAGTCTCGCTGAAAGGGTCACTGTCCAAGTTATAGTGGCTGGGACCAGTTTATCACTGTATGAATGTAACTGGAACTGCATATTCCATACACTCTCTGCCATTTATCATGAACTGTTAATGATGCATTGTATGCAGCATCTACCCAGGACACACCTGACACCTCAGGCTATGAACTGGGTGCCTGAGAAAACAGAGATAAGAGGGTTCCCTGTCTTCACACCAATGATTCAGGTGTGATAACTCCCCTCCAGGAGTCATTAACATCTTCACACCCAACCTGAGGGGTCATGTCTGCTAATGGGTCATCAAGTAGACCAAAATATCATGTGACTCACTGAGTAAATTGCCCATTGTGAAATCCCTCACCCTGGGAGAGGTACTGGGTGTTTCCATCTGAACTCAAGCATATATAAGCCTGGGGTTTTGGGACTTGGGGCACTTACTCACTCGTCAGACTGATAGGAGGACCAGAACCTCAACAGGACTGCAACTACCACTCTCAACCAGACTGCGACCACCAACCTTCTGGAAGGAAAACAGGTNTATGGGGGTGGCAGTTTGTTTGGGGCGAACAATAAATATTAATTTGAAATATTGTTTATTGGATTTTCTGAATAAATTGGAGTCTGTCCATCTGCAATGACTGATCATTCCAGTCCTTCCTTGCTTTTTGCTGAAGACAATGCAGAGACAGCAAAGAAAATAAACCATTCGGGGTGCCCTGGCCATTGATCTTGGGCAACAGAGCACCATGCAACTGCTTGTTTTACAAGAATATCCCAGCTGTCCTGACTTACAGGGTGAAGAGATACTTGCTTGGTTACTAAGTTGATCACGCTTGATGATACAGCCCCCCAAGAGCACGTCACCAAATACTTGCTGCTTTGCAGGGTGGATTTAGCGCTAGGTATTTAGAAAAGTTGCTGCTGCGTCCTTCCTATTTTTGCAGGTCTCCCTGGACGGTTCAGCAGTGATAGCTGATATAGATGGAGTAAGGCTATCACTACATTTAAAATTCTCTAGCACCAGTATTTGAGGGAGCCTTGTATGTTAGAACAGTCTCTGACTGGCAAACAAGAGAGGCTGTAGGGGACAACATAAACATTGTCTCCAGCTGTGAACACGTGGGTGCTCAGATTGCGCATTCTTAAAGTAATCAAAACCAAACCAGATAGGGTCAATTTACCTCTCTCAGTTATTACAAAGGTGTGCTAATTTAACCCTGTTAGATTTTGTCTTTAGGAAACTCTAAATCCCTGACCTGTGCCTTACTTTTCTGACATTTTCATCTTTTTTGTGGCCTATGGAGAATTTTGTCTCTTGATTTTTCAGTCTCTGCTATGTTTGATCAATTAAATACTGGAGAATGAGTGAAATGAAAGACATTTTAGATCACTGACCTATCGACACAAACTGAGTGGAAATGACTCTTCCAGGCAACGATAAAGTCAGATTTTCTATGTGATTATATGAGAAAATCCTTATCCTTTGTGGAAAGCTAAAGGGTCTCAGAGAACCTTTTTGTATGTGTTTAAGATTCAAAAGTAGTAATACACAGCAGGTTGGGATAAATAAGGAAATACCATGTCCATTTGCTTTATATGTGTGAACAGAATGTTCTTTTAATCTAAGCACAAGGGCTACCTAATCTGACTCTTATTTGTTGGCCTTCAAATTTCTAAACCACAGGTTGCAGAGGACCTTGTTAACCGGTTGCACCTCAACGCCCATGCTGACAAGCTGGTGAGGACGTACAGTGCTGGCACGAAGAGGAAGCTCTCTACTGCTGTGGCGTTAGTTGGTAAACCCCAAATACTTTTACTGGTGAGTAAAGGCCAGGTTGTGACTATGATAAATGAATTTAATTGAATTTTGTTCCCTTGTATGTTGCTCTAAAGAAAATCAGGTAGTTTTCTGATCAGTCAGGGAGTAATTGATACATGGATGTACAACTGTCCTCTTTGTTCTACTTTATGAATACCTTTAATTTTATTCTCTAGTGCTCAAAGAAATTGAAATTGTTTGGGTTTTGTTTTGTTTTGTTTTTCCTTGGGGTAATTGGGTGGGCAGGAAAAAAAAAAGCCCTAAATGCAAGTAAATTGTAACATCTCATGGCCCAAATACACATTCAATTTTTTTTTTTAAGATTTACTTTGGGAGAAGGAGAAAAAACAATGTAATGAAAAATATGTTAATTGTTTATGTATTCTCTATTTTTACATAACATGAGAAAAATATGTATGAACAATTCTACTGGCCTCCTCAAAAAGGAAGATTCTTATTTTAATTAGTAATTTTGAGCTGGTGTAATTACTTATTGACCCATCTTTTTCACAACACTGCTATTTCTTGCTAGGTCATATTCCTGAGTATTCCTGAATTATATTAATTTGAATTACTTACCACCTATCATTTTGGTGCTTGCACAGTACTGCCCATGTAGGCCTGAAACTGGCCCCTCCAATTTAAATCATCCCTTTTGTATTGAAGATCAGGGATCTACAAAGCTTTGAGAACTGCATCATTATGACACCTTATTCTCTTTCTTATCATTCCCTATTGTTTCACTAGAGAATACTGAACATCCCTTGGTTGCAAATAGCTAAACCAGTTCAATAGTGGAATAAATGTTTCAGAACAGTCAGGGGGAGAAAAGCTGCTCCTCAGAGTTGAGGGGAAACCAGTGCTTCCAGCAATAGACCACAGGCTGAGCTGAACCAGATAAAACTCATGTTCTCCTGGGCTTCATGTTTCAGAAAATCAGACATATTTTGCTGCTAACAGCCTATCGATGCCTCACTTCTAAGCTAAATTATTTTATTTACATTTTATGCTGGAACTGACCTTGGTTCAGTTAGTAAAAGGAGTAGATAATCTTAAATCAGTGCTTTTTCCTGATCTTAGAGAATGCTCCAATTGTTTTTGAGTGTCTTTATGCCGGAATACTACTGCAAGTATCCATTTTCAGTCTACTTCTTGCTGCAGGGCACAGACTATTGCATACAGAATGACAAGAGTAAAGAAAAATGTCTAAACATGTCAAATGCTTTGAAACATTTGGATGGCTTTAGAAAGCTAGCAGATTTTAAAGGAAATAGTCAGTATTTTAAAAGGCCCTTTTTTTTTTATTATAATTATTTTGTCTGAAAGGAAAGACACCAATATAAACTACTGAATGTCTTCTAAATTGCTTCCAGGATCATGGCTATTAATTTGAGTAACAGTGTGGGTCGCTTTATGTTTATTGCTGTTTACGTTCTCTTCGTTAGCAATCCACACATGATGAGAGACTGAATTTTTTCTCCTCTGCCACTGGCAGCCAAGCACCAAAATAATCATCAAACTGGATACTTTGTTTGCTTTGTTTCTTGAAAAATTTGCTTCCAGGTTTCAGCTGAAAATCTTTGCTGCAAATACATTGGCTGAGGCCATACCACCCTAATAGGTGCTGACACTTCTCATGGAATTCCATAGGATAAAAAGCAACCGTAAGAGTTTACTTCTCCCTAGTTTTGTAGTAACAGATTTGACAAGCAGATATCATCCTTTTGCTTCCATGAGAGGATGAGGTAAAAATTGGATTTAGTGAGGAAAGGAGGATTAGATAGAAAGGGGAAATGCACTTTTTGTAGCAGCACTTTCTCCATGAAAACTACCCGAGTGGGAAATGGGTTTGCCAGATGGTTTGCACTGACTGAGTTACTTTTATTTAATCCTGTGGACTCTCTCCACCAAGGCTGAGAATTCCTCTCAAAGGCACTGTGGGAGTGACTGGTGGTGGATGCAAAATCCAAACATACTATCAACGTGTGGATATGGGATGGGTAGTGCAGGTAGCTGGGAGCTACAGGACTTCTCCACTTGTCTGTAATTATGGCAGATGTGCATATAGTGGAGAAACAGTCACCAAACCCTCGAAGAAAATGAGAAGAAACAGCTGCAAGTCTTTCCTATCAGAGAGTATATGTATATAGATTACTAAACATATATGTATTTATAAATAATATATGATATATAAGCATTATTTATATATTTATTTCTTGACTTAAAAATGCCTTCCATAAATTTAGAAATTAAACTGTATATGTTAAAGCAAAATGTTGATCAGGGTTTCTGAAAATGTAACATTTTAAGAAAAAAAAAAGTGATTTTATTGTGAGTTCTGTTAATTCTTCATGCTGGACCAGAGCTGTGGTATATTTTTCCCATGCTGCTGTGTTGTTATTTTCATTTTTCCCATAGGATGAGCCCAGCTCTGGGATGGATCCCTGCTCTAAGCGATACCTTTGGAGAACCATCCTGAAGGAAGTTCAGGATGGCTGTGCAGCTGTGCTGACATCCCACAGGTAAACCCTTTATCCCAGCAGACAGCTTATTCTTGTTCTGCCTCCTCACCTGCTGCCAACTGTCAACAGAAGAGTATATGCTGAAGATATGCTCACCCTGGTGTGAAACACAGAATGTCTTGGAATTTTAAGGCAATTCCTTCCTGCTCATGAAAACTGAGCCTATGTAAATCCCAAATATTTTCTACATTTAATTTTTAAGGAATAGAATGTGTCTCAAGGGGCTGCAGGCACAGAAGAGATGATGTAATTAATTCTTCTTTTTCTATACTCTTTTTATTCAGTGCTGTAGTGTCTCTTTTTGCTTTTAGCTGCCCACCTTAAAAATCCTAACAAAGGGAGGTGGGAGTGAAAAATCTACTGATTTTGTTAAGTCTCTGTTTTGCATCAACATATGAAAAGAGTATACCATGGCATCCTAAAGACAGATGCGTCAGCTACTGTCTCATGCACAACTGGAAATGGCAGGAGTGACCCCACCCTCTTAGAAGAGTCCATCTACATTAAATATCTCGTCAGTTCTCTGATATGGTCATTGGTATATTGGTTTAATGGAGGAAACATCAATACTGCTTTGTAATATATATAGTAAAATGCAATAAATTAATATTTCCTTAGGGAATATATATCGTATGTACAATTATATATAAAATGTCTTTCAACAAGAGAGAGATCATGAAAACATGTCAAAAGAGGACAGACCTCATGAATCAAAACAACAGTGTAACGTTTTGGCCAAATGAGATTTGAAACATAGATGAATTAATAAAGGAATGCAGCAGAACTTCCCTCAATATTTTATATTTTCAAATTTTTTCAGATGTTCTTAAATGTATCTCTTTTCCCAGTGCACCGTTGATGGGAAAAAAGTGCTTCAAAAAGTTTCTAGTATATTATTTATGGAAGGCGAATTTCAAAAATCACATACCTGTATTTGATGCCCAAGCGCTTACCAGATTGCTCATTTAGAGAACATGAGTTATGCATTGTGAATTCAGTTAAGTGATGTTCAGAAACAGTGTGCTCTGACTTTTCAGTCCAGATTAAGACTCTTCAGTCGCAAACACCAGCTAAACTGAAGAGAGTTGTAGACTCATTACTAAGATGCTGTAAACAAACAAGCAAAGTCCAGCAAGTTGTTACTAACTACACATTTAACTCTACAAATGAATGACTTGAAAGGATTTAAGTGCGGTGATAATGTACCCGCTGTTGTCCTAGGGTGGAGGAAGGAGAAATTATTTTATACTATTTATACTACTTGCTGAAGGTCATTGGGGATTTGCGACTATGTACTTGTATAAGTACAGGAATTTTTCATATGAAATGAGCCCTCATGTATATCAGCAAACACGTGTAAGGTGTAGAGATAGTCCTCAGAAACTAATTTTTTACACCAGAAACTATTTACTGACTTTTAAGAGATTTTTTTCCTTAAATTTCAGAGATAAAACTTTTGTTTGAAGAGGTGAGGAGTGAGGTTGTATCAACTGTCTCTACAGCCCTATTTTTGTGTAATTTTGCCACAGCTGGGGAGTGCTATTCCAGGGGGAGCATTAGGAGTTACTCAGTGAATTTCCTGATTTATGGGAAGATGTGTTAGCAAGCCCTCTCCCTATGTTTCTCAGATATAGGGGTTTGGCAGTTCTCACCACAGCCCTGTACTCTTCTAAGGAAAATATTCCTAGGAGGACACTTAATTGCTGATGTTTGTTGACTCAAAGCATTTGATTTGGACTAGACCATGGCCTAGGTGCACAAGACATCTCTAGCTGTCTCAGATGTGTTGGGGAGGACACATAGTGAATTGCAGGAACATCATCAATCTTTGACTTCTCTTTGGAATGATGGGTAGGTACATCCCAACTAATGCCCTATGTCTGCAGTGCTGCTTTGGAAGAACTGCTTACACAATTCTGTATAATATGTAGAGTTACAGCCCATCTGCCTTAAGATTTACAAGTCAAAGTAATTATCATCTGAAGCAGTCACATCTAAGAGGATCCTGCATTTTCATTCGGTTGCATTTGCACGTCCTAAATTTTGTTTGGATTGTAGTTTTGGATCTTCTAGTGTGCAATCAGATTAAGGATAACTCCTGTTCAAGGGTATGTTCTATGCAAAGGGCAAGCTGAGCAAGCTTACTTCATTCTTCTTCCTCTATCCTTTAGCTTAGAATGACCACAAACAGGTATTACAGGGAACACCAGAATTCATGGCTCTCACACTCAGTGGCACTTCTGAGACTGCTTATGAGACATTTGTCTATGGTAATGATACCTTTGTATTGTGACCAGGATAGTCCATAACTAATTTGACAAAGAGCCCTAATCTGCTATTTATGTTTTCTTCTAGTTGTCATGTGGTGATAACTTTTGGTATGTACTGACTGAGGTTACAACTTTGACTGTTGCCCTTTAAGGTCAAAGGTTTTGTGTACCCATTTTTGCAGCAGTCCAGATTCCTTCCACTTGAGCTAAAATTAGGTATGAATACATTTCTTTGTTTTCACTCTTATTTATTTAATTTTCTTTTTCCACTTTATTTTGTAGTATGGAAGAATGTGAAGCTCTCTGCACACGGCTTGCTATTATGGTCAATGGAAGTTTCAAGTGTCTTGGTTCACCCCAGCACATTAAAAACAGGTATTGTGTGTCAATATCAAACTTGCATCTACATTCAATCTAAGAATGGACTAGACACTTTAGTAGGGCTAAGGCATAAACACTTTTGAGTGCTAAGCACATCTTCCTTTTCCTGCCATTACTGAAGTTTAAAAAAGAGCCAATTAGGATATTTTAGCAAGCTAAGTTGACATATGGCATTGCTTTGTAGTCTGCACTGGTAATTGAAAGAGACAGATCTGTATCTATAATGAAGCACTTCTGCACGCAACCTAAGGAGAACATTGTGAGAATTCAACATGGCGATGAAATACAACTTGGCTCCTTTTCAGGATTTCTTGTAACAGGAAGAAGCGTTTTTAACAGGTCAGAAGCCAGTAAGAACATCTATTTTGAACCACCTCTGCTTCCCACCAAATTCACTGACAAATGCAGATATTTATGCTGTTTTCTGCATCCTGGTGTGTATAAGCCTCTTTTCTTTATGGACTCTGCTTCAGTTAATTTAATACCTGTAAATGAGGATGTTTAATTTAGAGGATGGGCTCAAACCACCATAAAAAGAGGATGAGAAGCTAAAGGGAAAGTTGCTGGAACTTACAGCTAGAACATTTGCATTCAATAATGAGTGCAATTGTTAGGACATCCAGACAGTCAGCTGTGTAAGATGATACAGCTCATTTACAAGCAGCAAAGCTACACTGCTTTGTACTAGCTCAGCACTTAGCACTCTTAAGCACAGATACACTTGTAAGGGGAACGAGCCCTACAGAAATGGACAGATAACTTCTTGTCCCTTGATGACACTTTCGGCTTTCTGCCCTTCCCTTTGGGTAGAACTGCAGGCCCTTGTTTCACAGCTGCATTGGCATGATGGGTGTGATTCACATCTGCTTTAATAAGCTCTCTCCTTCCAAGTTTTTTTCATCCAGACAAACTTTCATCTAGAGACATTATAAACTGGATGGTGAAAAAACATTGAGGTCTGCATCTACATTTCTGATGGTTCGGTGTGATCGTAGCCTTTTTTTCATGTTTGTATATCTTTCAGAGAGTAGTTGCCACAATTTCTGGAGGCATGAGAAGGCAATTGCTCTTCAGCAGTTTCTGCTTCTTTTGCATCTCAGTCTTTGCCTTTGCCATCCTATCTCTTCCCAAATTTTGTAGTGTAGAGTGGCCTGTTGTCTAACTAGCTGGAGTAGATTAGCAAGAGTGTAGGCTTTCTTTATTCCTTTTGTAGTATGAGAGACAGATGTCTGTAGAGGACAGTTCAGATCTTGGACAGGTGAAACTGTTTTTTGAAGATCCGTGTGTTCCCTAGTAAGAAAAAATAGTATTACTTAGGCACTTCAGTTGAGCGTATAAAGTTAGTTGGGATAAATGTGCAACTCTTTATGTTTCAGATCCTCTGGAGTGAGAACCTGTCTCTGTCTTCTCAGCTTGACCTTGAGAGGGCAAAATCAGACATTTCACAAAGGCTGCCTTTTGCTTTATCTTCTCAGTGATTTTTACATTGTTTTCCCACTTCTGATGTTTCCTTTAGCAGCATCTTTTCATCCACCTTCTTAAGGAAAAAGACATCATAAGCATACTCATAAGTATGCACCGTATTCATATAAAGAGGGCAGTTATTTCTCAGTTTTCTGAACTGCCTCTGTGGATATACCTCTTTCAGATCACAGTTAGCATCTCAATGCAGAAGTATCATGCTGGAAGTGTCTTCATATTAATTCTGAAGTTATAGAGACATTCACAGATTTGCCATTCAAGAGTCAAGGCAGTATGAGTGCCTTTTTAAGTTCTCTAACGCAAGATCATAATAAGAATATTTGGCAGTCATACTTGCAGCAAGTATTTGTTTAAAATCATTTTAATTTTATAAAAAGCACAGTTTCTCTTCTTTAAGAATTTTTCATACTATCAGCAGATGCCTATTCTTGAATGTGTGTCAGTGACATTTATGCGGAGTAATATGTGCACTGGAGACCAATATTGCTGAGACTTTCCACAGAAACTGTGTAGCTCAAGCTGCAATAAGATTTTTCATTTAAGGCAGGACTAAAATCCCTTCAACTCCTAGTTTATTAATTGATTTGGTCTACAAATTTCCCACACTTATTTTCCAGGACCCTATTGATTTTTAAAAAAAACAAACACTTTAGAACCCTTTATGTGTAAAAAATAGCCACTAGCTTTATCAAAGGATTTATTTAAAATCATGCTGTTGTCTGAATTTGCCCTGACTGCCTCGTTTATTTTCTTGGCTGGCAGGTACAAAGCCACCGTAGAGAGCACAGTCTTAAAATCTCATATAAACACACCTATTAAAGCTTGGGTTTTTTGTTTTGTTTTGTTTTGTTTGTTTGTTTGTTTGTTTATTGCTTTCCCCCCCTGCCTACCCCTCCTAGTTTTTATTAAGCACACAGTAAAGATGTTTCCATGTTTTCTTTGGAAAATTTTTGCTAAGTGCTGGGGGAGAAACCAAAGACTGTTCCTGTACTCTTCTTATTTTGTTGCATAGTCTATCTTCCAAAGTTCCCTCCAACTCTTGCCAATATGGTCCTTCATCACAAATCCCAGGCTGTCACACAATTAATGCACAAAGTAATTGCTACAAGATTAAAAAACCTTGTACCTAAAAACCAGTGTAATTCATGTTCCAGACTTTATACAAAGACAATTTCCAGATACTCCACCATGTACCTTATGGAGGATTTCTGCATCTACATATGATGTGGAAGGGGGAGAGAAGCAGAATTCTCTTACTTATTACTTCCTATGTTTTAATAGCACTACCATTTTCACTGTCATACAGAGCAAAACATTGTTTCTTCTAAAGTGTCAGACCATAAGGATGACTAAATCCAGTCTTCTATTAGGAAACACTTAACAGCCACCTCCACTCATATAGACACTACTGTTTTCCTAGTGTTTCAGTATTTCCTGCAATTAGCACTGTAGAGTGTATTTGTCCCATGAACAATCTCACAGTAAAAACCCCATTACCTTTTCCATTTTGTTTGAAAAAACTGTTTCATGAAGCAACGTAAGTGAAGGAGAGCATAAGCAAAACTGATTTTGTTGGATCGAATTTAATCTACGTTACACATATCCTAAAAAATTGGGGTTTGGATGGTGTAATTGTGTGCCATGTGTGTGAATGAAATAGGCTAGTAATATACACATGTATATTAACACGCATGAAGTGTACTAAGACAAATTAATGGGCACCACAGTTGTAGATTTTCATGGGTTTTCTGTTAGATTTTGCAACTTGTTTTTAAAAAATGTGTTCTTATTTATAAGCAGCTCTTTCTATCCTTTAGTCTGTCTTCTATCTGTTTCTACAAATCAAATTGAACAAATATTTTAAAATCAACTACAAGTGACCTGAACTAGCTCTGAAGATGGTAAGAAGGAAAGAAATCTAAACACTATATGAAGACTTACACCAAATAAAACTTTCATACAGCTTTTATTTATGATAGAATGAGTCCTGTATTGTAAGAAATAATATAAGTATATTTTGATAGTATGTGTGATTTTTTTTTTAATATGTCTCAAGAATTTTTTTCCTCTTCCAAATGTAGATACATCCAATAAAATTACATTCTTTCTTCCCTTCTTGGCTGATTCTGTCTGTCTTGATGGAAATCCTCATAACTGTTTTATTGGTTTATTCTTTAATATCATTCCAGCACAAAAGTCCAGATTATGATCACCTTTATGATGGATATGTGAGGAAGGCTTAATGGGTCTTCTTTGGGGCCCTGTTAAATTTGCTTCTTTGGTCTGGTGGGAAGTTCAGGGATTCAGCTCTCTGGCTACACATTCAGCCCTTGGCAGATGTGAAAGATCATAATCTTGGACTGAGTGCAGCTTTGTCAGATGGCAGTACAAAATTCTGCTGTGAAGGGTATGGGCGAACTCCAGGAAGATGCTAATGTGAGACATAAAAGCTTGATAGGGATATAAAAAATGACTCTGCTTCTAATGTGTGACTTCTCAATTTTTTTCAGCCCTTGCACAAGCCCGTTACAAAATGCTCATCCAAAAATGTCTTTTCACTACAAATGTAGATGTTTGGCTTTCTGCTTCCAACTATTGAGCCCTGACTATATTTATATATGTTTAAATGATTTTAAAGGACCCTCAGATGTTCCTTGGTAGAATAATAAGAAAAGGACTACTTTAGAAAGGTATTTTGTTGTAGGTGACTAATTTCTAAATAATGTCAAGAAAGGTGTTAGCTAGAAGAATGAACTGAGGGAAATTTCCAAAAAGTTAGCATCTTAGTTCTAGACATAGTTTGTCTGAGATTGATTTGTTAACAGTTGTGCCCATTAAAGCCTAATTTCTGACAACTCTTGCCAACTGAGTCCATTAGTCCAAATTGTGAATGGATTACATTTAAATGATCTCTCCAGTATTCTCCATTATACTTAATGCTTTTTTAAAAAATTCACAGAAGCATTTTCATGTTAGATACAGCTGTCCAGTTCTCTGGGCCCAACATTTTGAATACTATCCTTCAGTCTAAGGCCATCTGGACAGACTTCTCATATTTGAAAAACCCATACCAATTTGGCAGGTGCTGGACACATATCAAGTCTTTGCTCAAATTTTATCAGCAAGCCATCTGATTAAATTAGACAACAATTAATCCATTTGTAGCTGGGTTAGAATGGAAAATATGTTGGTAGACTATTTATACTTTATCTTCTTTTAAAAGTTGATTGAGAATATTTTATTTTCCTTAGACTCACATAAGCAGATTTCGTAAATGGGAAAGAGATGATTAAATTTAAAGCTCTCATCAATATATTCAGTATAAACAGTGGTATCACATTAATTGATATACTAGCAACAAGTTTCCTATGTACTATAAAATATAGAAATTAATATAATTTTTGTTCTTCTTGACTAGAAGACATATTCCTTTTATAAAAAAAATGTACTAAGGCAGTGGTTCTGTAATAATGTAATATAGCTATTAAACTAACAGCTACTTTCCTCTGGAAAGTTTGAAGAAAAGAGTTCTTAAAGTTTTAAAAACACACAGACTGAGAGTTCAGAAATGAGTAATATCTTTTCACTCTCACAAAACCTATTTACATTAATTCAGCCCTCCTGTGCATGTGCATTGCAATGCATTTTTTTGTCATTTTAAACTTTTTTTGCTACAGGATGCTGCATTGTATCTCTGTACTTTTTCATTTAAAGGGTTTAAGTAGCAGTTTACTACTAAATATTTTCCATTTATTCAACATTGCATTCAAAGGACAATGCCTGTTAACTTCAGCTGCTGCTGTGGGTGTTTCAGAACTCACTCCACGTGCCTCCTGCCAGCCGGGCCCTGTGTCTCAAGGTGGGCCTTTAACAAGACAGGAAAGCAGCCCTGAAAAATGTGGTCTGAATGAGTTATCACAGTCCACGCAGGTGTACAGGGTTGAAAGGGCAGGATTCAGTTCCCTGGGGCACACCAGAATGGTGAAGCATTTTCTTTCCTTTTTCTTTCCTCGTCTCATCAATCTATCTTATTTGCAACATTTTCTAGGTATTGCAGTAAATAAAGCCACTTTTCTCAGCAGGTACGCCCAATATATCTTGTAAGGCATTCATGATAGGGATTTCATGACTAGGTATTATATGATGATGTAATTAAAATTTATTACATAATGCAAATATACCGGTGGCTTAAATTTTAATTTCACTGCTTGTCTCCATTATATAGCACTTTTTAACTTGAGAATTTGACCTTGAGGTGTTGACGAGGTCCTTTTAATAGAAATTTTAGTGAATAACATTCTGATTATTATGTTATTAAAAAACTGTACACCCAAACCCAGTGATAGCACCACAATAATAGTGTTATTTGCTCCTGCTTTTTTCACTGTTGAGCCCCAGAAGATGCTTTGAGAAAACAGTTTGGGCTCTTTATAGGCTGCACCATCAGCTTTGCACAAATTAGAGCATTGTTTTTTCTGTTTACCTGGGAATATAATATACAAATAATGCAAGAGTAACAAATCCCTGGTACTTACCTGTATGTGCAGATATACAGCTATATATATAGAATAGATATAGGTGTAAGCTCATATGCAGAGTGGTTTTGTGCATGCACATGTATAAACAATTAACTATTTTTTGAGGGTTTCAGCACGTATTTGGAAGTCATACCTAAGAACTACCAAGCCTACATTCAGGGAAGAAGGCAAAGTTGTACCCTGGACTACTCATAACCTGGGGCAGTCACTGTTATGGCAGTGATATTATTGAATACAGAAATTAACTTCAGATTGTTAGATATGAAAGCCTGCAGTGTGTGTGAACAAATAGCACGTGTATAATATACCTGAACAAGTGTTACTCATAGTTTTAATAACTGTTTTTATGTTTCTATTGTTACCCTGGAAAAATCATTGCCACTTAAAAAAAATGTTGAAACAAAATCTGTGACTAGTATGTAGAAGACAGGTTTTATAATTTATTTATGTCCATTTGTTTACATCTAATCAAGTTTATCTGTTCAGCAATGCTGAGTTTCTGCATAATTGTAGGAGGAAATCACATTTTGCAGGTGACAGTATTTGTATTTGATTTTAGCATTTAAAAAAACCTAACCCGAGTATTTAAAAATTAATAAACTTTTTTCCTTCCTAGGTATTGTCTTTACCTGCTACTTCATAGGTGAAATAATTAAATGCATTTTGTGATTTAAAACTGTCTTAAACTGTGATGTGTTTGTTTTAGTAATTTTATTTCTATTTTTGTTTCTTTTTTTTTTTTTTCCGCCAAAGTGTTTTATTTTCAAAGTTGTTCAAGCCTTGTTATGTTTGTAAATTGTACTTGTGTGTAAGGCTGTAAGGGGAATGACCTGGATCTGTACCTGATGCTTCAGCAATCATACTGGTACAACTAAATTATCTTGTCTAGATGGGGCCTATTCCGACCTAAACCATTCCCTGATTCTATTCACTCAGGTAAAATAGAACCACATCTGCCTGCAAATGAATGCAAACCAAAGCAGAGGGGCAAACAGCACAGTAGCAAATTTTTCCCTCTTTGGGAATTTATGGCGTGTATTCTAAAAGATGCAGTTCCTTGCAGGCATTAAGTGCCAATGTTCTTCTGTTTTTTATTTTGTTACCCAATAATGTCATTTTGAACTAATCTTTTGATCAAGCTAGTACTACATGAAGTACGTGCAAAGTAAATTTTCTGGGAGCTGTAGTTTTTTTATCTATCTATATAGCACAACATTCTCCAGGAAATGCACTCTTTCATTAGTGAAAATAAAAAGCATATGGGTGTTTAGATGTTTTTCTTATTCACTGTAGTTGAGGAAACAGTGCCATGTTTTTCATTTCATGAGGTTACATTCAGCAATTTTGAATGGGGAACAGAAGAGTTGGTAAACAGGCTTTGGGAAGAGTGTGATTCAATAAACTGGTCATTCTGAACTTGCTGTAAGTTATAACAGTGGTTCCTAGGTTTGGTTTTGATCATTTGTAGACAAGAAAATATCCTAGGACTTTTAAATGAAAATACAGATTTTTTAAAAATTTTTCTTTCCTAGCAAATAGAAGACTACTGATAATGTACTCTCTTTTTCATCCTCCATAGAAAACAAGATTTTATGAGTCAAGCCTCAGAAAAACATTGGCTTAGTACCTCTAGGGACCCCTTGTGACCAGCCCAGCGTAGGCTCGGCTGTGTGGCTACAAGGGATTGTGTTTCAGCAATGTTTCTTTTTGCCCCTGCTCAAATCTCTGAACTGGGACCTCTGAGAAATGGGCAGAAAGGAACACTGACATTTTGCTCTGCCCTTAATGGCAACTCCTCTCCTTGATATTTGTTCAAATTTGCAGCCTTTGGGCAACTAAATCCAATTCCATTCCTGTTGCAAGACTAGAAAGAGCACCAGGGAAGCACGTAGGGGATTTCCCCATCAGTTTAGATCTGGCTACGCTTTATTCCAGCGTGACTGCAGCTTGTGTAGACACACATGTGAAGTAGATTTACATCATCTAGTTTTGTACTGCTGGCAGTGTGTCTGTGGGACTGTCTCACGGGCTGCAAAACCCTTCTGAGAACTGAGCAACCATTTGGGTGATTCACCCAGGATGACCTCCTCTTTTTAATATTTATACCAAAACAGCCCTGAGGTCAGATCACAGATCTGTCTAGCACACTGTCCTCTCTGACAGCAGCCAGGAGGGAAAAGTACAGGACCAAGATAAGTGCATGCAGTTACTTTTCCACGTTGCTCAACCACCTTCAGCAGTTTCTTTCTTAGAGGCTTCCTAAGCCAGAGGTGTTTTTAGTGGATCCCCAACACAAATTTTTCTAATCTCTTATTCAACTCATGTCGAGTTCTGGTGTCCAGCACATGCCATGTCAATGACTGCACAGTTTCCCCAGACAGCGTAAGGAAAATTACTTTTTTTTACTCTTTGCATAGTGTTTCCTTAATTTAATTTGACGTCCCCTGCTCTTGCATGTGAAACACGGGAGAGTAAAGAATTATTTCTTAGTTACATTGCTTAGTCATGATTCTGCGCTTGCTAAAAACAAGCCGTACAACCTCATCATCCTTCTTTGTTGCTGAAAGGTTTCAGCCTATTTACCAATTCCTGGTATGGAAATCATTCCATTCTTTGTTGCCATTTTATGTTCCTTTTTTTCCCTTGTTATCTGAGCAACTCAGATATCTTGAGGGCCTATGTATATTGAAAGTGTGGAGATTTTGTAGTCCATGATATGCTCATGCTTCTGCAGCTGATGCTTTTGCAGCTGATGCTGTTGTTAAATACTTAAGTTAATTAGCTCACAATCAATTTGGGAATTTATATTTAGCTTCAGTCTCATGGTGGCCTTTCAACAGGTAAAACATTCAATAAGTAGTACTCCCAGAACCACTAATGAGGGAAAAGTCAAGCATGAACAACTACTAGTTTGACTGAGGAAGAGGAAAGATACAGAGAAAAAAAAATATTTTATTTTGTCAGAATGTGTTCTTGGGTGTGTGTTTATACACAAACAGAAATGCAGGTGTTGTTAAAGTAATGTGACAGTGGAAAATGTCTTTGCTGAATAGCTTTGAAATGGCGATGATTCTTTTGCAGCAGATGGCTGCTAAATGAGTGCACTGGCTCAGCTCATGCCATTTTAATGATAATGTTTTCCTCCTTAGGTCTTGAACTATCAGGTGCTAAGGGTTTGACCCTAACAGAGCTAATCAAAACAAATTGTGCTTCTCTCTGTAATTCCACTTTGAGTTTCTGAATTAATTATATTGCCTGAATATAGGAAAACAGAGCTAAAAAAAACTAGTCAAGTCAATTTCCATTGCCTCAATGCACTACCAAAATCAGCTTGCAGGTTATAGTAGGAGGAAATGTTTACTGCTGATCAACTTTATATGGGGAGCTCTTACATTAAAATGAATTATAAAATCTAGGCATAAAAGCATCATAATTTGACTGGCCAAAAGAGAAAAATCTTTTAAGGCTTTTTATTGGTGCCATGCTGGCATTTATGCCATTCACAATTTAGAACTAATCCAAAGTTGTACAGATTTCTCTTTCTTTGCTAATCAGAATTTTGATTCATTTTCTTTGGAAACTTCATTGTACATAGCAATTTCATTTTATGAGACTGTTGAATGTCTCCATAAACCAGCATTTTTCAAACTGTAATTCAATGGTGGCTGCATAGAAATGCCAGAAAACTGATCAGAATCCTTGACTTCTTGTGAAATGTTGCCTCAGGTTAGCTGTCAACTAAATTGAATACCCTTGTTAACTATAGCAGTCTTTGTAACAACTTTTTTTATCGTCACATGTATTTTTTCAGGGATGATGCTATGCATTTAAAACATTTAATTAGAGATCTATTTATGTCTTAGTAAATCATTGCAAAGCAAGTCTGCCAGACACTGCTTTGGATTCCACCTTATTCTGGATCTCTTTGATGTAACAGCAGTGTTCATCTGTCAGGCTACACTGTCCAGTAAATATTTAATACCCTGGAGCTTGGAACCAATACAATTTGATTCATGTAACATCCTTCAGAAACCAACAGCCAGGACACAGCATCAGGAATGTTTCTTCTTACTCCATTTCAAGCAGTTCAGTGGTTGCATTTGACTGCAACAAAAAATAAACCAAAAAAAGACCACAACAAAAGATTAAAAAACCCTACTCTAATTTATTTGTAATGGGATTTTCATACAGTGCAACTTTTTATGCACAAGCTGCCACTGTCATACCTGAAGTGTAGCAACTACTGTTTTATTAAACACAAAAAAAATTAGGACTCCTGTCTGAGATCCTTGGAAATTATATTTTGAACTCATGTGAAATTCTTAATAGAATAAAATCTGCAGTGTAGTCCTTTCATTGTGGAAATTTGCAGTTCTCTGAAGTCAATGAAAACTTTATTTGCTTTATAAGAACAGAGGTTCTGATCCAGCACAAGAGAAAAGTTAAAGCCCTTACATTGCCATATACTTAGTTAAGATGAGGAACACGTGGCGCTTCATGTGAAGTATTTTGCTGAGAGTCACTCAGACACTGGTTAAACTGGACATATATCTCAGAATAGTTCCTTCTATCTTTTATTACCTTTTGACTGATATTCTGTAGACTTTTTTTATATATAGGAATAGGGCAACATCATAGACTGTGCTGTGATACATCCTTCTGCTTTGATCAAGTGAAAATGTGCCTCACACCAGTCAGACCCAATTAACCCAAATCCTGCCCTGAGCCACGAGTTGAACACAGCAAAGACACAGAAAAGGAGGGTTTTGGCACAGGGAAGTATTAGAGAGGGTAATTACTAGAAACCAAACAACTGGAGTAAGGGATTTGGTGATGAGTAATTGCAGAGCTGGAGAATGAAGAAAAGGAAGTCATCCTGCAGTGAAGGATGTTGGGGAGTTGAAGAAGAGAAGTTCATTTACTAAATTATTCTGAGATTGCATGGCCATAAAGCCAAAGAAAACTTGTTAACTTTGCCATCTCCCTAAATATCCCTATAGTTGTCTTTGCCTACCTCTAAAACACAGTTATACTCACACTGCTGAAATCTGCATTTGAATGTTCAGCTTTGTTAACAGATTTGAAAAATAGTGCTACATGGCCATTTTTCTCATTACAAAATTTAAATTATTTTTTTCCTTCTGTGTATGTGATTGGTAATCTTCATAGCTTTTTGCTTACCAATATAGCAATATAGCAACTAAAACATAGTTTAGTTAACATAAGTTCAGTGAAAGCCATTGGTTCACATCTTGTAGTAGCTAAAATGTAGGCATAACGTGTTTTTTGTTTCACTTATCATTAATTTAACAAATTGGCATTGAAATTCTATTGTTCAATAGTGCAATGCTAAAATCACAATAATACAGTAGGCGTACATGATGTTGTTTGAATTTAAGCATAGGAAAATCAATTGAATTAAATGTTCTTCCTCTCCTCATGGTGTAGACAAATGGACTTAAGTTTCTGTGTCTCATCCTCAGGTTTGGAGATGGTTATTCTGTCAAGGTTTGGCTTAGCAAAGAAATAAGCTATCGAAGGAGGATTTTGGACTGCCTACAAGTGCATTTTCCTGGAACACAGTTTAAGGTACATCTAAAACTCCTTGTCATAGCATATGGCAGGATAAAGTTTGGGTTGGTAAGAACAGTTTATGCATGTTTGGATATTTACATGATTGGATGCATTGATCTTTTTGGCAAAAGTACACATAAATATCCCTTTTATTTTTCTTTAAAGCATTTCATGAAAATCTGACTTGTGATAGTGGGTTAATCAACTCCAAACAGGCATTTAGGCAATGTAAATAGAAAGGCCATTTCTCTGTATTAAAATTTCCTTTTGCTTTTATTATTGATGAAGTTAAACTCACATTTGTGTTCACCTGAAGCAGGACTACAGTGTAGTGACTCAGAGTATTTGCTTTGATTGATTTCTGATAAGGTCCAGAGATGATAAGTCTCAGCCTTGATTTAATACCGTTGCACCCCAGACCCGAAAACTCAGCCTTACTGGGTGTCACATTGTAATTTCAGGCTTCAAGTCATTTTGCTCACATGAACCCTTGTAAAGCCATTGGTTCTTTGGTAGCTTAAGCTAATGTCCAGAGAAAGACTACACATTTTTTTCTAAGAGATTTATTTTAATTTGGTGAGAATATAGGTGTTTTGGCAAAAAGAGTTTTACAAGGTTAGAAAACATGATACTTCACAAAAGCATTACAACCTGTGTGGGCTCCAGGAGCTGCCATAAGGGATACGATGCCACCTCCATGAGGTTTGACCCATCCCTTCCCCTCCACACACACACACACGGAGCCCCACAAGGTGGTTGTGACCCTATAATAACTGATCTGGTGTCTAACAAATACATAGCCTTACAAAAGACCTGTAGCAATTACATTTCAAGGTAAACTCTCAAAAGCCATTAATTCTTATTTTTCATTTTAAACTTGATCTGTATGTGAGAAAAATCTCTTTATTGAATTCAGAAAAATGGTAGATATCTGTGAAACAAAGAAGTGTAGTGAACAGGAAAGCGTAATAGCAGTGAGTGCTGGGTGCCCTGGCCACGAGGGCCAAAGCATGCCTCCCATTTCAAAAACTTTTGAGGGTTTCAAAATCCTACCCTGTTTATGTCAGCAATTGCATGTTCATTAGACACAATTCTTGCATTAAAAGGTTGTTTCTCTGCCTTAGGTAATAGGAGGGGGTGTTCCCCTCGCCGTGGTTGGTTTTGTCGTGCCCCTCCCCTGTGCCGGGAGGTGTGTCTCCTCCTGGCAAGATGGCGAGCTCCATCTGCCCTGCTACGTGGTGAGGGAGGGGCGATTTTACATATATCCTTATCCATTTCATAATTTCCCTATTCCCAACTGCAAACGTCCCTGGCACCCGCTCCAGACAGAATCAGGCACCTTATAACTACACGACATGCCTAGGAGTTAATAAAACTCCCTAAATTAATGA
>VWZG01009035.1:37823-94226 GCA_013396735.1 Grallaria varia
CCCCCCAGTTTAATTCATTTGCTTATAATAAAACCATGGTTTTGTTTCTTATATGTGTTTAGGAAAAGAATCATGGAAAGCAATGACTATCTTAGATATGAACCCATTTGTGTATATGTTTACAAGTCTATACTGTGCTCCGTTCACTCAGCCTTTTCCCATACTGCATTGTAACAGCACTAGTCTGTTAGATTAAAAACCTATAGCATAAAATTGTCCTAAATTTTTATAACTTTTAAGAGATTAACAAACTGTCACCTCAGAACATGCGCAAAATTTGTGCTTTGAGTGGAAACAGTTCTTTGTGCTACCAATGTAGACAAAATATGTTCTTT
Source organism: Grallaria varia (assembly GCA_013396735.1). NCBI lineage: Eukaryota > Metazoa > Chordata > Aves > Passeriformes > Formicariidae > Grallaria > Grallaria varia. The sequence goes on from VWZG01009035.1 coordinate 38,159, forward strand.
TTTAAAAGGTCATATTTTCTATGATTATCTACAATAAGAACCTATTGTAGCTAGACCAATTGTAAGCAAATGTAGCTTCATCATGATGTGCAGTTACTTTTATCTGCTTTTATAATTTTTGCTTGTTTTCAGGGACAGCATCTTAACCTGGTTGAGTACCATGTACCACGAATTCAGGGATGCTTAGCAGAGCTCTTCAGAGTCCTAGAGAATCACAAGGCTTTTCTCCAAATCAAACGCTACTCCATTAGCCAAACCACATTAGAGCAGGTATTTTATTATTTTTCTTTCTTTTCTTCCCACGTCTCTCCCCCCACCCTTTCTTTTGTCTAAACATGTATATTGTAGTTGTTGATGTAGTAGAATACTCAATCATTTGCTGGGATACCCAAATATATGCAATAAACCAGCAGTTTGAGACCATCTCAGGTCACACAGTAATTTCTGCTTTTACATTGCCTCTGCACTGGAGGTGAGCACAGTAAAAGCATCACAGTAAGTCACACACTTGTAGTGTGCACAAATATAATCTGTTCTTAGATGCATCTAGATCTGTGTGGGATGAGAAAGTGGGACTGTGAACTGCCATCTCCACAATCCAAAAGCTGGGATCTTGCCAGTAGTTTTCAAAAGGCTGAACCAGTCTCTGGAAATCGTGGTGAACCTTGGATTTTCAGAACATTTTCCTTTGCGGTTTTTAAGTGCACAAGCAGAGAGAAGAGATCCCACTACTAAAGGCTGTGAAATCCTATTTTGACAAGATGAAGAACACATTGATGGCAAGGATGGGTTTTCTGGGTGATTGTGTGTGTTACATCTTCACATGTAACTTCTTGTCATGTATTATGAGTTATGCATATGTGAGAGTCACATATAGTCAAAATATTAGTTTTCTGTGATGGTGTGATCTTGTTCCTTTTCCCATGTGCAAATCATTACTGAAGTATTCATATATGTACTGATCTACGAACTGCTTGTAAATGGTCTATTCACTGAATGGCTGCATTTAAGGCAACTACAGCCTGTTGATTGTCCAGGCATTGTTCACTCAAGCTTACTTCCTCCATTATTCATGATGATGCATCAGCTCAGTCATCCACCATTGCTTTCTCTCCTTGACTGTGTCAGTTTTAAATGGGGAAAATAGTCCTCCCCAGTAACTAACACCCTTACAAGGCACCCTAAGTTTGTTTGCATATGAATAGGATCATTTGAATATAGAATAACCCTCCTTCCCTCTACATTCCTTGCTGTCAAATAGCAGAGTGATTAAAAAGGAAACATGCCTTTCTGTAGTGAGATCTGTTAAAAACAAACAAACCAACCAACTAAGGAGACACATGAGTTGTCCAGTCATCACTCAGAAATGTTTAGAAGTATGCTTTCACCTTCAAATACTTGGTTATTGACAGAAACAACAGATTAGACTTCTTTAACAGTGTCATTTCAAAGACTATTAAAACCATTGTTTCCCACTAACTTGTGCAGCAATAAAAAATAATTTTCATATCTTGGTGAGTAACTCATTTTACCATTATTTTTATAATTTATCAACCCAACACTTGCCTTAGCTGGAGAGGTGAAGAGGGTTTATTTCTAGTTTACAAAACATATCTCTAGACAGGTTCCCTCAACATAAGCTATTAATTTTGTGTCAAAAGAGCTTAAAAAAGCAACTGGAAAATAACATCACCTACGTCCCCAAAGTTTGAATTCAAGTATTGTTATTTTGAAAATCCTACTTTTTATCATGTCTTACAGGTGTTCATTAATTTTGCTACACAGCAGCAAGGAGTCTCATATTCTTCACAAGGATCTTCTGTTGTTCATCATGACTGTCTGCCAGTCTAGGCTCAGAACAGGATACAGCTTCAGCAGCACATATGTGTGTGTATGTTTGCATATATACACTGACAAGTTATATGCAATAACTTTTCAGCTGTGAACAATTTGTGTATGAGAAACAAATAGTAGAAGCAGAGGTGAGTTTGCATCTGTAGACCTAAAGGAATGGTGCCAGTTCTTGGTTAAACAAGAAGCTGATTACACGCAGACTGAATATCTGCCAAAAAGTAAAAATTAACTGGAATTTTAAAATATAAATGGCCTAATTAATGCAGAAAAAAAAAAACACTGATCTGAAATGTCAGTGCATAGTAGATTTTTTTGGTGATGATTGCATTCATTTGACTACAGTACTCTCTTGCATGCACAGTTAGTATCTAATTTTTGCATGATAAGGCAAGAAAAATCCATTGAATGGTAGCAGTAGCTGGGCTATGACCCAATATTTGGATTTAATAATATAAATTGAGAGCCTTTTGGCTGCCCTATTAATTCAATTCTGTGTTGTGACAAGCTAAATTAGCCTTTTATTGTATAAAGGATGCACTGTATTCCATAAGGCTTTATGTTAAAGAGGTTATTAGTGTACTAGTCTGCCTCCAAGTTAAGTAAATTTAACAAATTTTCATAAATCATACTTGACAATGAGTTTTCCCTTATGCTTCTGGGTTGCTGCTGAAAGTATTTTCAAGTACCTTTTTAATGATTTATTTTGGTTTTTTCTTATCTTTTTATTTCTTTTTTTTTTTCTCCAAAAAATAATATCAAAATTATGTTTTATGGGAATATTAAAGGAAAATAAGATAAACATTCAGACATTGATCAATAAACTTCTCTCTCTCTCTATATATATATATTATGATGCTAGATACTTCAGAGGAGGGCACAACCTTCAGCCTATACTTGTGTAAAAGGGGTGAACGTTTAATGCATACAAGCTCCTTGCATACTGTGCTGGGAGAAAAAAATATGATTTTTTTTTTTTTGGTAGTAAACTGCTGCCTTGTCCAAAACAAGCCTTTGAGGCTCCTGTGAAATTAGCTGATGCCACTTTTATTGGACTAGGCTGTCAAATAACTGAAATAGAAAAAGTGACTTAGAAGTTATTTGCTGCAATGATTTTAGGTGGGTAGGGGGAAGGGAAGTATACTTGAAAATGCAAGAATTTGATTTTAAATGGCCACTTTTGCAGTGCTGCTGCTATAATTCCCTGCCATACAATGATGAAATATTAAAAAACACGTATTTGTGTTTTAGGCTTGCAAGCTCGCTCAGAAGGCTGTTTATTGAGACTTGATTTGTTGGTGTGGTTTTGGCCCATTATGCTTTTTTAAATTCAGAAATTCAGGTTGCCTATTTCTATAATGGTGAAATTAAATCCTTGAAAGATAAACAAAAAACTGAAGATTTGTGGGCTTTGTCTGCATGTACATATAGGTCGGAGTTAGTGAGCTTATGAAACTGCTTTATCATTAGAATGGCTTGGTATACACAGGCTGCTGCATAATATCAGAACTCTTCCAAGCTCCTAAAGATCCAAAGCACCGAAGAACATTAAGGCGCAACAGCCACCATCCCAGTAGAAATGCCAGTACAATATCTGATATGAAAACAATTGCCTTTAATTTCTGCACGAAGCTGGGAGCAGAAAGTTTCTAAGGTCCCCTATTAGAACAAAAAAAGGTCAATTTCACAAAACAGAGTGTAAAAGAAATAGGGGAGGTGAAAGTAAAAAGAAAACCATGCAGGAAATTTGGGCAGAAACAGGAGTACACCACCATAGAAGTGTCTTGCTTCATTTCAGCCTCTCAGGGTGGAAGAAGCTGTGTGCAAGGAATAGCCAAGGATCCCTGGGTCTGAAACCCCTCAGCAGGAGAACATTTCTGTAGCTCCTGGTCAGTTAGGGGGGGGAAAAAAAAGAATAATATGTCCCAAGTGATTTGGGTTTTTTTCCTTTATTTTTGTTGGTATGTTTAAGTTTGTAGATTGCTGATATTATGATTGATTAATTGGATTTGGATTTGCGTTTGTTTATATAAACTAATATCTCTCTTTCAACCATCTCAAGTCCTTAAAAAAATAATGTAATGTACACAAGAAGTTCAGAGATTTGGGAAAGGAGATAGTGCCAGTTATTGGCATGGATGTAAGGCAGCTGAGCCAAAAGGTCTCATTTGTATGAAATTGTGAAGAGTGCCTATTCCTGCTGAGGAATTGTACCAGGGACTTGAATTCATAAGGGTCCTGTAGTTTGCTTAGACCAAGGGAAGGATAAAAACATACAAGACTCACTGTGGTGAGGTTGAAAAATGGTAGCCTAGCTGAATGCTCAGATAGGGGAGCTTTTTCAAGGCTTGACTGTGTAACACTAATTAAATGTCATTTTTTTTCTGATTAAAATATGAAAGATTATATTTGTTTAATAGATGAATACCATAAATAAGGTTTGCTTCAGGGTGATGGCTGAGTAAATTCAGTTAACAGTGGGGTTTTTTTTTAATTACTTCATATGCATCTCAAGAGACCCAATTTAATTCAGGCAAGTAGCAAACAATGTCTGTCTGTCTACCAATCCTTTATGGGTAAAGAAGGTCAAAATCTAATTGAGTGCTGGTGTACTAGGTTCTGTCTCAGAGGTTATTTTCCCATTCCTTGACTTGTGGCATTCCTGAAGAATGCAAGGTTTAACAAAAGTATTTTTTAAGATTTTTTCTTTTGTTCCATTTATTTATTTATTTGTTTATTTATTTATCAAAATAAATTACTGAAATAGGATTCTGGACAGAAAAGGTCATGTATATGTTAATGACGAAAGAATCCTTAAATTCATAAGTCATGCAGAAGCATCTCTTAACACTTCTGGATTTGGAATCAATCACAGCTGAGGATTCTAAACAGTAACTTCTCTTGTGAGGTTTTTTTAGGAAAGGGTCACTTTATTTCAACTGGAAATTTCTCTGGCTATGAAAGTGTGCCCTTCACCCTGAATGGTCAACTAGAATTAAGCTCAAAATTACAAGATCAACTGAATATCTGAAATGCTCAGCACCAAAACTGAGGAGATGTTATTCATACTTTTATGGGACTATTGCACTGTTTAAGGAAAAATAAGAGCTTTTGTAAACCTTTGAGAAGATTGTCTCGGGCCCTATTTTAATATTCATACAGTTATAGAATGATGGGAGCAAAAATAAACTGTAGGTCTGACCCGTAAATCAAGATACCACAAATTCAGTGGAGGTGGAGGGGCGGTGGTAGTGGACAGAATGGCAAACCTCATGAACTGTCATTTTGAATCTGGCTCCATATTAAATTTCTGTACAGGTTTTTCTCCTGGAAAGAAAGAGCTTAGTTCTCTGGTTTGGTTCAGTCGTGACCAAAGATGATAAATTTCACTCAGGTTAGTGGAAAGTGTATAACATGATTTCACAGAGGAATTGGGTGCCTTTTGAGCTGGCTTGTCCTTGTGAAATTTGAACCACTGGAGTCTGAAATCTCATAAATTATGGAGTTCAACTGTTCAACTCCTAAATCTGTCTAAATCCAATTTAGGTAAGAATATCGCATTCCTGGTCTTTTCCTAGTAAGTAGTAAAGCTGACACGTTCTTTGATATTTGATTCAGTTTAATATGATCTAATCTTTTTATGTCAGCACTTTCAATTTTTCTTTCTCAAGAGCAGGGAGATCAAAGCTAGCTCTCACTTGAAGTGATTGAGAGCTGACTAGCTCGGACAGCTTTCCTGAGACCTACAACAGCTAAAGAGAAAATGTTTCCCTGAGTTGTGTATTAGATACTTACATTACTAATAAAACTGCTGTTGCTGCACGTGCAGTGGAAGTGGGCAGCAGGAGCAGAGCAGAAATCACAGTTGTCTCATTCTTGCACAGAAAGCAGCAGTCTGCTGCTATCAATAGACCAGGTACTACTGAATGTTTTAACAGATGAATTCTCTGTGCTCAATAATGGTATGGATCACTGAGAGAAATCAAATAATCTTTCTCCTTTATTAAATTTTTGTATCACATTGAATACTTTTCCAGCAGTGTCCTCATGGCTACATGGAAATATGTGTGGGGTAAAATTCCAACTCTTCACTCCAGCCTTGTAAAAGCCATGATCAGAGACATCTGCACTGTGGAGGTGTGTGCTCATCTTTAGCTCAGGCAGATCGAAGTACCAATGTTCATATCAGCTTTCCTATAAAGTATAAATGCTATATAAGCAGAAATCAATAGGTGAGATTTCCACGTGCTACTAATTTATTCCAGCTGTAGAACACCATACATACATAATTTTTACTGGCTGTGCATGCCATGGGCAATTTAAAGAAGTGCCTTGGGATTCAGCTGGCTGTGAGGTACCCAGCAGGAAAAGCCAGGATCTTCTAATGTGCAGCGGTATAAGGTAAGATCAAACATGAGTCCTTCCACCCTGGTACTGAGGCAATAAATACAAGTTAACAATTATGTGTAATGCATATAATTCAAGAAAAATATCAAAACACTTTTTTTTTTTTTTTAATCTTGTGCTGAAACAGAGAAATGTGATTTAACTTCTAAAACTGTGAAAGCTTGTGGGGTTTTTTTCCTTACATTTTATTCTGAGCTGATTCTTAAGACTAATAATTATATCTGAGAACTTGAGTGAAGGAGCATGTGACATTTATGCTGAATCAAATGGAATATGCATGTAATGATCTAGCTGAAGAGTTGTAGTCATCTAATACTTTGTAGCTAATGATAATTGTCTAATAATAAGAACCTGAAATTGTTTTCTTAGAATTCTGTTATTATGAATAGTTCTGCTAGCAATGTGTGAATACAAAATAAGTGGAATCTGGCACAGCATGTATTACTGGAGTTTACTTTTCCTTTCAAAGTTAACTGAGTGATTAGAAGTGGCACTTGTCAGTGGCCAACTAGTCACTGAAAAGGCTTACTGATGGCCCAGAGCTGAGACTGTTTACATGCTGGTCATTTAGTAGCCTCTTTTATTTAACTGACTTCCTGTTTTAGATGAACTGGTAGTAAAAGTAAATGCATAGAATTATATTTTGAAGTCTTTGCAAGCTGTTCAATTAAAACCAGTTTTTTCTAGATGTCAAGCTACTGGGTAATGTAGAAGTATTTAAGTATTTCCATGTATTAAAATGTTTTAAAGTAATTTTTAAAATAGTATTTTCAGAAATGAATCAGAAATTTTTGAGTTATTTTGTGTACATATGCTACATGGACTTATACCTTAAATCTAAGTGCAAATAAAGATGTCCACAATTATATAGTTTCCAACTATGAAATGGATAGATTTAGCTTTATCCCATTTGGACACTTCTGGTTCTACAGTTCTGTCCCTTATCAATGCTATTCCTATTACTCATGCTAACTGTAAGGAAAACATAACCATTTCCATCTTTAAATTCCAAAACTTGAGAATTTTGACAGTTATATTTGATTTATAGTGTGATATTGTTCATGAATTTGGAGATGAATTTTTGGAGGATGCTCATGAATTTGGAGGAGCCTTAAGGGAATGAAGAAGTGTTTTTTTGTTTTTTGGGGTTTTTTTTGGAAACGAGTACACAGCTATTATTAAAACCTGATTAGAGGCTACAGTTTTAGTATGAAAAAAAGGTGTAGTGGAAATGACTAAAGGGCAAAAAGACTACAACATCCGTTTTTCCAAACACTAACAAGCCCTCAGTTATTCATTTGCATTTACAGGTCACTAAATTAGCTTCATGAGAACAATAAAATTAGTTCTCTGAGGTGCACTCTCACAAGGGTGCCAGAAAAAAAAAAAGGTTCCAGTGGGGAAAGAATGAGAGTACCATGGCTTTGAGCTTATTCAGAAAGACAATTCAGCTTGGATTTTACCCATCCTCTGTGCACTTTATCCTTTCTTTGACTTCTGTGCCTCACACCTTCAGCTGAGAGTATCAGGAGCACTAAGCCCTCTGGATCTGGAATTCCACTGTGTGCCTGAACTCAGGGACAGAGTATGAGAGAAGATGTCTAATGTTACTCTGTGCCTGAAGGTCTCTAGAAAGTGTGAAGAGCTCTCTTTTAACCACTTCAAGGTACTGACTATAAGAAGAACTGAGAAGCTTCTTGTTGTGAGCCTTGCTCCCTTATTAATGCCCATGACTGCACATGTATAGACACAAAGAAACTGCCACAGGTTTTCCAGAAGGATAAGATTTTGTCTACACCAAGGTTGCATTTGCTAGGACTTTGCTCAAGATTGTTCTTTTCATAAGCTGTTATCAATCAGTGTTTTCAGGCTTTGGCTTTTACCCCACTGCTACCAAGCAACAATTCACTTCATGTTTTTTGGTCCTTTGTGTTTCACAGGTCTTTAAATATACCCCAGCTGTTTCCTGTGTTCACAAGAACAGCAACTGTTTAAAAACATTAGATATTATTCAAGAAAGAAAGGTTTCAGTCTATTTCTGCCAGCATTCAATATACCAGGGAAGGAGTGATATTTAATGTATGACAATGATCAGTATAGAGGTTTGAACACGCTTCTTCAATAATTGCAGAAAGTTATGGAGGGCTTTTGGCATCTAATTTTCATTGACACTTATAGAAATTGGAATTTCATTGGCTTCGTGGGCTGAGGAAAAGTGTCAGATTGACTACCAGCCTTTCTTCATGTCATTTTGAAAGTGGTGAAAAATGGGGATGGTCTCACAGAGAGGTCCTTGTTGACACAATCAAGAGTTCAAATAGTAAAACTGTCTCAAAAGTTCTGGTCAGGTTTTAGGGCTTTTTCAGTGGGCCTAGGCAGAGTTGGGAAGTCTTCTATTGAATTTTTTTTGTTTTGTTTTTGTTCAGTGTTGGAATCTGCTGATGCTGGAATATGTAGTGCTCTGGTTGCCAGTCTGACTGGTGTCAGCGGGTCAGCCCTTTCCTTCTGAAATTAATGGGACATGTAGACAAGTACAAAATGCTGTAGTGACTTCAGTTGCTGAAGTTTCTGCTTCTGTTGCCAAGCAGCATATAAAACAGATATGACACCAATTTGGATCTCAGTAATATAAAGTGACATAAAAGCAAATAGTATGTTTACATGTTGCCCTTTGGCATTAAAAGCCCAGAGTGGGTGTAGTGGTCCAAGCCAATTATATTATGAAAACAAAGTCTGATGACAAGATTCATCTCAAAAGGACAATACCTGCCCAGAAAAGCCACTATGCTAGATGTAAAATAGACAGAGAAATGCCTGAGAACAATGGCAGCATGTCAACAAGCATGAAGAAACCAAGGACCTGTTCTTTCATCCAATGTCTTCCAGCAGAAACATTTATGTTAGCTGATGGCATTGCAAGGACAGTACTGTGACTGTTGAGGATACAAAAGAGATTTTCCCCTATTGTTTGATTTAGGGAGAAGAAAAATCCTTAGGTGGGCTTTTCATATATAGTAATATGTTCTTTTTATAGGCACATCTGGGCAGCAATTATTGAAATTTATCTACTGAAAAGCATGGACAGTTATCCTTTACAAAGAATAACAAATAGTCTTTGATAGGAAACCAGTAAAATACAAGCTGTTGTTCTTGAATTTTTTTGTTATTTTTCTTCCTGTTATTTTTGCCATATTTTTTAATTATTATTATTATTGTTAGAGGTGGTGGTGTATGTGTTTTATTTTGTGTAGGGTTTGTTGCTTTTTCGTCTTCTTTTTTCCATGTGGGAATGTAGAAGATTTGGTGCAGAAGTGGATGAAGAAAGTACTATTGTCTGTGAAGTTTTTCAAGCAAACTAAGATCTTTTAAAAGGATGCTAAGCATATAGTCTTTTTTTTTTTTTTCAGTCTCCTAAATGACAGTTAGTCCCTTAGATACATTTAGAAATGCTATTCTTTTTTACCATACAAGTTTGACCAACTAAATATAAATACTTATTTTGGTGACAGATATGTTAATGATTGTTGTAACTTATTTACTTACCTCTGTAGAGATTTTACGTGTTTTGACCTTCTAAGTGTTGATAAAGTATTGTATAAATTTAAATAAAACTTCATGTTCCTCAAATACATTGTATTTCATTTTCTTACCAAAACACATTAAACAAAATATATGACATATTATGCACTAGGTAAAAGGAAATATATTTTAATCAGATATGAATAACAGATTAGAAGAATCTTTAATTCACTTTTATCTTGCTTTGATCTGAAACCAATCTACAAGCAGCCAAAAACATTAAAGACTTGAAGGAAGTAAGGATGACTCATTTTCTTGCTTCACAATGACTTGATTTTCTTAATATATGAATACGACTTTTTGTTGAGACAGAATTATGTGGACTGCTTAAAATGTTAGGAGCTGATTTCTCTAAAAGTACACCTGTATATCAAAAGCATCTGTCATTGTATCAGCATTTGACACGTAGCTAAAACTTTCTCCAGCATTCGTTGTTATGTTACAGTTTTTCCTCCTCCATAGCAGTTGGATTAAATCTTCCTTCCAAGACTTAGGCACATAGCATAATGAAGGAGACAGAGTTTCAACTGAAGTATGCAAGTGAAAAATATTGTCCTCATGTTGTATCATTAAAGAATATGACAGTTGATTAGACATGGGAACTTGAAATAACGTTCATATATAAGACCACTGTTGTCCATGGCAAGCTTGATACAGTGATTCATAGATATAAGAAAAAAAGAATAAAAGGTCCTATTTGAGTATCTTTATCATCCATGATGTTTCTATGTGTAGCAAAAATACCTTTAAAAAAATCTTTGAAAACTATGAGAAGCAAAGGCTCTGCTCTTTTCCATCTCCAATTTGGACACTGACAGGAGGATTGTTCTGGTGTAGCAGAAGAGTATTTAGTCTCATTATGTTTTATTGCCGTGAGAATGTTTCTAGCTTGGCACTGGCAGAAGTCATACTGAAAAACTACAAGTACTAGTTTTCTCGGCTCTGCCCATGTTTGTATCACAGAATAATGCAGTAGATTCTGCAGATGCCTATACTGTAAGTACTTCTAATCCTCAAGAAGCTAATTAACACAGTCTTGCCTTGGCTAGCGTGGCATTTCAGATTTTAACTTGTTCCACTGAGATGCCTGAGAAAAGTATTGTCTTAGGTCTATTGCAGTTATGGGCAGTCAGTGTGTTGTGCTGTGTTCATGTTTCAGATCCAAGCTTTAGAGCTTTTTTTTTTTTTAAAAAAAAGGTGAACTTCTCAAAATGCAGAATCAATGGTGTTTGGGGAATGGTATGAATTTGCTACTTGCTGTCCTCTGCAAACATAGCAGTGCTGCTTCTCATGTATAATCAAGTAATTCAGGCATATTGCCTTCTATAGCAAGCTGTAAGGCTGCAAGTGTTAATGCTGACAGCTAGTGGAGGCTGGCTTTTCCTTTAAGCTTACAAACTTGTTTTCTCCAAGCTGATAGTCATTAGCTTTATGGATCTACACCATGATGCAGACAAGTGGCTAAGTACAACATGCAGACGTATTTTTTTCTTTGGTTACGGGAGTGTTTAATTGATGATCACAACTTGGGTCTATGACACAATTTCAAAAAGTGTTCAAAAGCAGTTGTAGCAATGCATATATTTGTACTTCTTTTCTCAAATTCAAATATTTCTTTGTCTGCAAAAGTTAAGACTCATCTGAGCAGTGGAAAGGACCTTACAACTATTTGGATTACTTATCAGCATGCCAGATAGGAGTATACATTTCAAATTATCGATATAATAACTTCAGCCTTGGTCCTTTCCTATCAAGTCACTTTTGTTGCGTGTGATGGGAAAGGAAATAATAAGAAAAACATTCTGGTTAGGGCTTGGTAAAACTGTGCAGGATTTCTCAGAGCACTAGAGGGAGCAAGAAGGTAAAGTTCTTGAAAGAGCAGCTGTCTCCTTGGGGGTTGAATCCTTAGAGAGGAAGTTTGCCCCACCAGGCTGGTAAATAAAGGAGGCTATTACACTATTACCAAAACCCACACAAAACATAAACCATATCCAAAATTGAAATGATATCTTACATGTTTTTTTGGGAGTTTTTGTGTTTGTGGTGCTTTTGTTGTTATTGCTGTTCCCCCGACATACTACCAGCATTCTTTCCCCCCCTTTTGTTTAATGTTTGAGGAGATGCTTTTGTTTTCATATCTCAGAATGCTGAGTGTGTGATGATCTAGGCTAATGCTAAGGGGCTGACTCTGATGGAAACAAAAGTCCTTGTTTCTCCTCATCAGAGACCCCTCTAGGCAAATGTTAACCTGCCAAGAGCATGTGCATTCCAAGGAGGATTTGCAAATGAACTAGTTGTTTTCCATGAACATTTCCCGACCTAAATCTTTCTGTGCTAAGAAAGAAAAAAAAAAAAAAAAAAAAAAAAGGAAAAAAAANAAGAAAAAAATTTTATTCACTGAGAGCTATTTCAGATGAGAGAATATTTTCTCTAGTGTTCCCCTTGCCCACTCATATTAACTCTTTCTAGAATATGATGATAAATTCTAGTGAGCACAGCATTTCATTGTGATTATTCACAGAAATGACCATGAGCCTATAAATAGATGTTTTACCTAAATGGATTGCATGTACTTCTAAATAAAAATCTGCCAGTAGCCTTGGAAAGTCAAAGACATTTGGGGGAATATTCTCATCTTAGTGTGTTGGGTATTACTGGCTGACTCCTCCTGGGATTTGTGAACATTGCCAGTACAACAAATTTTAAATGCAACTCTACAATTCTGGAAAAGCAAGTTTTTCATGTCACACCATAAGCATCATGGCAGTATAAAATTTAAATGCTCTCTTTCCTGTTTTCCTCTATATTTCTAAGAATCCTAAAGCACTGCTCTGGATAAATGAAAAGCAGGACAAGTTTGGAGATGCTTGGTCTAGGACATCTGCCTACTCATGCACAGTCTGAGGCCGGTGTGAGGTGACACCCACTCCTAAGGCTTAGGGGGAGCTGGCGATGGGTAGATAGCTGCAGTCCTTGCTAGAGGAATACTATTACAGGCAGTGTCTGTAGCAGGTGGTGCCCAGTACAGAGAACTGGACTTCTGTCTCTCCCAGCTTGCTGAGAGGTGCTTTGTTTGCACTCTGCACCACTGTCAGCAAAAGGCAGGACAGATTCCAATATGCAGTTACTTCTTCTAAGGGTGAAATGGGGAGAAACTCACTGCATGCTTTCCTTCATCTGGTTCGTTTATACGGGAGTAGAGGCTTCAAGACTTCCATGTTGCATGTGTTGACCCTGTTTTTGCAATGTTTCTGCTAAATATACCAGCAATGTGTCAGGCAGCAATGGTGTCTTTCACCCACAGCTATAATGGTGGCATGAAAACCAGTGCATAGTGATATGTAGAACTTTCTTTAATAGTTCCCTGTTGAATGCAGATAGCCCATTTTACATCAATATTTGTGCACTTATTGTAGCTATGTTGTAGTATCTGCCTTGCAATTAAATTCTCTGTAGAAAATTCAAGAAAGTGCCAACCCTTTGTACAAAATTCAGTTTATTTCTGACTATATTTGCCAATATCTATGTTATACCTGTTTTCTTTACTGTTTTTACAGAAAACAAGAGTAAGTCAATTTACACCAGTTCTATGATTTTACAGTAATCCACCACACAATGGGTTGAAGCGGTGATTTGCTGAGGCTTGTGCTCAATGACTCCTGCTGCAGAATGAGAGCTGCTGCAGTGACAGGATCATCCCTGCAAACAGAGTTCTTCCCTGGAGCTGGAAATTCATTCTGCAGGACTCTTCCTGATGCCTGCACTTTTGGCAGACATTCTTAAACACTTTCCTCTGATAGCACTTATATACTTATTTCTAAGTATTCTTATTTATGAAAACAAATCTTTATTTCAAAATCAAGTCTGAGGTATCTGTGGGAAATTAGGTATCAAGAAGGCTTTTGAAGCTGAATTTGAGGCTGAAACTATTCTAGAAGCAGAGGTGTTTGTCTGAGAAGATAAGGCCAGAAGCACTACTGTTATTACTTATCAAAAGTTTTGTACGGAAGCATATTCCTCCCCGGTGCATTCTAACAATACAACATTGCCCCTAAAGATTAACTCAGTGTTGTGGTTTAGGAACGGTATTCTCCAACTTAGTGTTCCCACTGAAACCACTCCAAGCCATGCACCACTTGCTCACTCCCCCTCCTCTCCCCTGTGGTGGGCTGGAGAGGAGCACTGGAGGCAAAAAAGGTAAAGACCACATGTTGAGATAAGAACAATTTGCTGGAAACAGCACTGAGATAAGAAAACGAGCAGTAACAGCACCAGGACTAATGACAGGGCATACAGAAAAAGACCCCACAGAAACCTCCCTCCACTCCTGCCATGCTACCCTGATGTGGAAAAGACCCATTCCACTGTTCTTGGAAAAGGACATGAGGTGGTATATAGTAACCTCCAGGCTCTAGCCATGACCCTTCCTGGCTACTGAAAAAATTAACCCTGTCCTGCCCAGAACCAGGATATTTAGTCACTACATATCCCAATTTAGGAAAATATCCCTCCTAAAGACAACATCGAAAGTGATATTTGATCATAATACTTAAATCTTATTGAGATGAATAATAGTTTATTGCATGCCTGAAATTTAATATGTGCTTAAAATGTTACCTCAAATGACCTTGACACCAAGCCCGTGGCTATATGTTGAATCAGAGCAGACCAAAGAAAAAAAAGCCACCTCAGTGTCCCACACTTAGGAGTGAATGATCATCCAGGCTGTTGGGTGAGCTCTCAGTCTTCAAATACCTTCTGTGTTAAAAGGTCCAGCTTAACATAGACTGTGAATATGTCTAACTTTTCTGCTGGTGTTGGGTTTTTTGGGGTTTTTTGGTTTTTTTTTCTCTTTGTTGTTGTTGTTGTTGTTGTTGTTTTCTGTTTTGCTGTCTTCCACTCTTTCACAGTCTTGATGCAGTTAAAATGATAAGAACTTTCCTTTTCAATATTTTTGTTTCTTTTATGCTTTCTGAAGGTTTCTGGAATTGCAACTATTATAGGAGGCAGACTCCTTAAATAGTTGTATACTGTATGCTCACTTTCTATAAGACAGATCGTACCTTCCCTGCAGTTTTCCAAATTAAGTGTTTGAAATCATAGGACAAGAAGCCTTAGATCAAATAGGTCTCAAGATTTGTATATTATCTACTTGAATATACTGACAGACTCTCATACTTTTTTCAAATCCAGAGAATACATTTCCTTTATGCATTTTCATTATAATTTTAATTACATATTTTTTCATAAATGCAGTGGTTTTTTAATTATCTATTTTTCATATAGGAAAAAGGGATCGCATTTTACTTTCAGATGTTTTGATTATAAAAGAAAACAGAAGAGTTTTCAATTACCCTGGTATGAACTCATAGCAGTTGCTAACTCTGGAGTAATTCTACGTCTACATAATGTTGAAGATTGGAAAAGTCTGAAAATAAAAGTTGTGAGAGGGATAAATTTCTTTTTATGGAAATTCATGGAAATTGGGAAAGTTGGCATGCTCACATGCCCTCAATTTACTGCTTCATTACTTGGGCTCAGGAGACACAGAAGCAATTAATGAAGTAGGTCTATTGAGTAAATTACTTATGGTTTTGTGTAATCCTTTTATGTACTTACACTTACAGAGCAATGATTAAGTGAACAATGCTTTTTAAAAATGGACAGTGTTTTCGCTCATCATATTGATATGCTGGATATACTGCTGTTTTGATAATTTTTCATCTATTGTCAAAGACAGTATCCACTTGTATAAAAGCTGCAGGTGTTTAGCACTTATTAAAATCAGGCATTTCATCTGTGGTCAAAAAATTGACATGCTCAGCCTTTTTACCTCTATATGATATTGAATATAGTTTTGTAACAGACTTCAAAGATCCAGCACAGTGCCCCTTCTTTTGAGTGATTGAAAGAGAAAGGAATAGCTCTTGATTTCTTTTATATGTATATAGGTAGCTACAGATGGGATTAGCTTAGTTCTGATTGAATATTTGCTGCCAGAGGTGTTTCCTGGCAGTTGCTCATGAGAAGCTGGAAAATGGATAGCTTTTTACTTGAGGGAGATCCTCACTTTAACAAGGTAAGTATTCTAGGTGCTGTCTGTTGTTGTTTGAGACAATAGTCGGGCATGTCTTTAAAAATTTTCCTTTTCTTGCTGCCCTGCTTTGATATATGAGGAGAGTGAATAGAGGTGAGTGAGAGGCTGAGATATTCAGCACACAGAACCGGGGAGAGGCATCACTGCTGCTCATTTGAAACACAGAGCCCTTTCTGGTTAGCTCAGCTCATGGACATGAAACATGTGGCTCATCTCTGCCGGTCTCAGGACAATGTAGGCTGCAGGGTTAAAGCTGTTCACGAAGTGTTGAGAACACATTTTGTCTGTGCAATACCCACAATTTAAAGCACGGAACTGCCTTGGCTTTCAGATGCTGTGTCATCTGTCACTAGATTTGCATTATTTGTCATAGAAAATAGTCAAGCTTTGGGTTTATTTGCCTCATACTTCATGTATCTTATGCTCTCTTTTAAATTCTAAGCTCTGCCAGCGTGCCCAAGTGGAATGAGATGTTCAAGGCCTAAGTGCAGATGCACATACCCCAGTGAAAAGCTTCTTCAAAGTGTGGGTGAAATGTTTCAGCTGCACAAAGAATAGCTTTGCCTGCACAGCTGGACCTCTGAGAGAGTCAGGTCTGGGTGCTGTGTTTTTCCTGTAGCTATGAAGACTTCTAAGTGTAGGCAGGGATTTTGATGTATTACACTTATTTTTGCTGTTGTGTAATAGCCTATTATTTCCCTAGTGCCAGCAAAACTCCTCAAAATTGCTAGTAATGTGCTCTCTCATGATGGTACACTATACAATGGGAGCATTGATAAATATTCTGTAAACAATATGTACCAATTACCTTGACAATAAAAGGCAACTAGCAATTTTTCCTGAACTCAGATTTTGACTTCAAAGAAGGTGCAGTCTAAAGAAGTGTTTTCACTAAAGTAAAGTTTCGGTTCTAGCAGGATCATTAGTGGGTTTTTTTCCCACTTTTGCTAAAGGTGATTGTCAATACCTTCGATCTGTTAATGTTCATCACAAAGTTCCTCAGCCTCATCAGGTTAGTACGACATAACATTTAACTATCAGTGGGAAGCTTCAAAATTAGAGATTATTTTAACCATTGTGAATGAAAATGACAACCCAGAGTGTCAGGATTTTTTTTTAAACACTTAAATGCATGATTTAAAAAAAAACGGTGTTCTCAAAAAGCAGAGATGCCTGGTACCATAAGTTTATAGATGTTTGAAGATAAAAGTTTGCTTTGCATTTAAGTGATTAGCAACCTGACTGATTGGAAAAGAGTGCCTTTTATAACTTTGCAGAAAGGAAATGATAGAGTATTGCAGCTTGCAAATAACTTAAAGAGTTCAGAGTTCTTAGACTGTGATTTTGTGTTTATTTTTACTATAGTTTGTAGGAAGTGAAACTATACTTTCAGTTTTATTTCAGTAGTTTAGTAAATGATGCCAGAGTTCCCAATAGCCTCCCCTTTCCTGTCTCCAGTTATTGTAATGAGAGTGGGATTAGTTACACTGAAGACGTGTGAGTAACTGAAGGGGTAAATGCTATCAGACTCAGCACCCAGAGGATCAGACCAAACATAAAACACTTTGCTTCCTTAGTTGATCAGTGACAATGTATTTGCATCTGCTACAATTAAATGTGGGACTTAATTAAAGCTAAACTGGGCACCTTGAATACTGATGATGAAGTGCATGCTCATGTATCAACTTGCTGCCTACAGACCATGCCCAGAAAAAAAATATCACATGGGCTTGAGTGCTGAATTTGGGAACCACTGTCTGATGATGCTGACAAAGCTCACAGTCTGAAGACTTTAAATACATTCCAGGATTTCAGTCAGCCTTAAAAAGGATGCCATTCCAGGGAGTGCCCATGTTAGAAGACCAGATGCCTAGCTCTTCTGTAAGCTTTCTCTGGCTCACTACTGTTATGTCAGGGATTTTCAAAATTCATTACTTTCATTTAGGCATCAACAGGTATGGGGCATGAAGAATTCAGGTCTACACAGGAGAGATGAAAATGTATTTTGCCCTGACTTATTTTTGCTTGCCTGTGCTTAAGGTTTTAGAGATTAAAAAAAAAATAGCTACATGCATTTAAAAGAGTCTCTCCTCAGTTAATTAATTTGAAATTAATGTCTAGTTGTCCATTTGTCATGGATAAGATTCTTTCTTGTGGCTCCACCTGTGAATCAGCTGGATAAAGGACATGAGCTGTTAATTTACTTTTATTACCCTTATTTCTTAGAATAATCATCCTCCCACCTAGATATGTCTTGAAAAAAACCACCTTCCTTGGATTAGCAGTGTTTTGAAACACTGCTGTGACATTGTAGGAATATTAGCTGGCATCTTTGGCCACCAAATAAAACATTCTGCATTCTGAGTATCTACATACTGTATCCAGGCACCTACCTTTTTTCTTCAAATACACAGGTCTTAGATTCTGAACTGTGCCAAAGTTACTCACAGGGAATGATGTAGAAATCCCTCATGATTTTTTATTTTGGAACAGCTAACTGGCAGCTGTGAAACTTTGCCATCTGTTTAACAATGATGTTGTGTATATAATGGTAGTATTTTTGCTGCATCTATAAAAACTTTATCAAGAATATGATACTGAAATAGTCAAGGAACAAGCAAGTGAACAGTATTAGAACACACAACACAGAAAACACCTTGATCTCAGAGATGATTAAATAAACAATTCTACTTTTAAAAGAGTATTTTCTTGTTGTCATCATAAAAAAAAGAAACCTTAGAAGTGCAATTCTAACTTTCATAAGAGAATTTTGTTGATCATAATTTCAAGACAGAATAATTGAAAAAACTCAGAGAGGAATTGAGGAAAGGTGGAGTGGGAGCTTAAAAGAGCTTTTTGGGGTAAGCCATTATGATTTCAATTTAAAAAGTTATCTGTTTCTATAGCAAACACAATATTGTGGACGGTTTTTAGTAGGAATTTGTATACAGAAGTGGTTTGAGAAGGAAAACCAAACTTCTCAAAAACTAGAAATGAAACCATCTGAGCATTTCCAAGGGAAAATACAGGATAATACCAAAAAGACCGAATAACATAAAAATACTTGCAATACATGAAGTTGCTTTGCCTGTCAGAGTGTTTTTCACGTATCTTGCTTTCATGATGGGATAAGATCACTAAAAAATGAATAATTTTCTATTTTCTTTAAAAAGTATCAATTCTGACAGGCATGAAGGCACTCTCTCATGTTAATTTCAAGAGGGTTATTGGGATTCTGTATGAACAAAGAGATGACAATCACAACAATTCTGGGAAGCCTGACTGATGCTGCATGAGTCCTTGCTGGATTAAGTCTGATAGCATTGTCTGTCTGTTCTCCAGTGTGTGAGACAGACTTGAGTAGGGAAGACACCTTTGCTTGGGACCTTCACTGTCTCTTGTGCAGCCCAGGTCTGCATACACTGGGGTGCACTGAAAAGAGCATTTCCTGCAGGATGAAGGAGGTGATCCTGCCCTTCTGCTCAGCCCTAGTGAGGTCACATCTGGAGTGTTGTGTCCAGTTCTAGGCTCCCCAGAACAACAGATATGGAGTTCCTGAAGCAGGTCCAGTGGAGGTCTACAAAGATCATTAAGGGATGGGAACATCTCTCTAATGAAGAAACACTGAGGAAGCTGTGCCTGTCCAGCCTCAGGAAGAGGTGACTGAGAGCGGACCTCATCAAAGTCAGGCTCTTCTTGATGGTGCCAAGCAACAGGACAAGACGCAATGGGCAGAAACTGATGTACAGGAATGTACCTGAATATGAGGAAGAACTTCTTTACAGTGCAGGTGACTGCAAACTGGAACAGGTGGCCCGGAGAGGTTGTGGAGTCTCCCTCACTGGAGATATTTAAGAACTGTCTGGATGCAATCCTGTGCCATGTACTCTAGGATGACTCTGCTCAAGCAGGGAGGTTGGACCAGATGACCCACTGTGGTCCTTTCCAGTCTGACCCATTCTGTGATTCTGTGTATCTTGGATGTTCAAAGCAGTTTTATGGTTAGAAAGCCAACCACTGAGGAACTAAAGGAGGGTTCCTTTGTGACAGCAATTTCACTTGCATGCGTGAGTCAAGTTAACAGAGATCAAACCTCAACAAGGTAATACCTGGAAGCACTGTTCAGGTCTAATGCCTTAAAGCTCTTTTTTCTTACAGTAGCTTTGTGTGTAATTGATTAGCTGTCTGTCCTGTGCAGGGATCTTGCAAAATAGTTACTAAGGGATTGTGTAATGAAATATTTGGAAAGACAGTTTCTACTATAACGAGAAACCTAATTTGTGATAAAATTACTGATTTGTTAATATCAGTTAGAGGACTCAGTGTATCAATGAAAATCATGGCTGCTAAATTCTCTGTAATCCTCTGATTGTCAAGGGTGCATCCCTGGTGATAGAAGAAGAAAGGTTTGGGAGAAGGAAGCCTTTCATGTGTGCAAGAGAGAAACCTTTGAAACATGGCCTATGAAGATGAGACTTGCATGCCTGACTTCTGAAGAATTTCTGTTAAATGCCTTTTAGGTTGCATTTTCACTGACCCAGCTTCACTTTATTTTGACATGCAGTTCCTCCCATCTTGCTTTGTCTATTCTTATTTTTCTGCATTCATATTTCAGGATCTAATTTGTGTTGAAAAAGACCTCAGGACATCTCCAGCCCAATCTTCTGATCAAAGCAGAACCTGCTAGGTCAAGCCAGGTTACTTAAGATTGTTTTAGTTAGGACTTGAAAACCTACAGGGCTGGAGTATGAACACCCTCTCTGGACACTTTCTATTAACACCGGAGTGTCCTCACCCTGAAAAACCTATTCCTTACATGTAGTCTGAATCTCTCTTATTTATATTTGTGTCTGATGTGTCTCTTCCTTGTAATATGGCCTTCCATCGAGACCCTGGGTTTATTTCCCCTGTAGATACTGGGGGACTGGTGTCAGGTACCCTCCTCACTGAAGCCATCTCTTTCCCACAATGAACAAGTTGTGGTCCATCATCCTCTCCTGAAAGGCAAAGTGCCATCTTGGTGGCTCTTCCCTGAACAGCCCCCAGTTTACCAATACCTCTCTTGCACTGACTGAGGGCACCAAAACTAGATGCAATATTTAGATGTGGACTAGTAAAAGGCACGATCCCTTTCTGTGATTCCCCAGCTACACTGCGGTTCATAAGCCCAGGATGCTGTTGGCCATCTTTACTGCCAGGACACACTGCTTACCATTTGCCATGACCTCTGGGGTCTTTTCCACAGAGCTGCGCCATGGCATGCTCATTGCCCGGCTCCGTCATTGCAGGGGCTCTTCTCTCCCTCTGGGGCTGGGCACTTGTCCCACAGTGTTGAATTGCATGCTGTTTCTGTTGGCCAATTCCTCCAGTTTCTCTGGGTCCCTCTAAGTGACACCTCTGATCTCAAATTTGGTGTCATCTCAGAACCTAATGAGAATGTGCTCTGTTGCCTTCTCCAGGTCATTAAGAACAGGTCCCAGGACAAATTCCTGTGATACTCCACTTGTTTCTGGCCTTCAGGCAGCATATGATCCATTAACTATGGCACTCCAAGCCTGATCATTTAAACATTTTTTGTCAATCTATTAGATCACTCATACAGACTATAAGATACTAACTTGAATAACAGATACTGTTGGAGAATATTGCATGTATTTAGTCTTGGCAAAGTCAGGAGAAATAAAGTCCATTGTTCTTTACTCCTGCACAACTGCAGTAATTTTATGATAGATGGCAACCGGGCTGGTCAGGTGTCATTTACTCTTAGTAAATCCATGCTTACTGTTCTGAGTCACCTTCTCATTCATGGGCACAAAAACATATCCCTATAATAGGAAAAGGGAAACTGCTCTTTTAGAAATTCAGGTTGGCCTTCCCCAGAGTCAGTGAAAGTGGATGGCATTTGTGTTCCTATGACGGGCAAGATACTGCACGTTTCAAGTCAGCAGGAGCTTTAGCAGCTATTTCAGTGGAAACAACTCAGAGCCATAAAATGGAAATGGGTTTGTTTGTTAATAAAAACTCTTTCTGAGTTAATCATAGTTTTAAGACTGAGGAGAGGTTATTTTATTTGGTTGGTTTATTTAGATAGAACCCGTAGGCCAAACAATAGTAAAGAAGGATGTCTTGCCCTGGGAGCTACTTCACCCTGCTACTCTTTGAATTGAAGTTCATATGAAGTGGAATGTGTTAGGAACTAACCATAAAGAACACTAGGGTTATTTCTTTTATCTTAGCTCCACCTGCCTTTAGTGCACAATAGCTAAGATTATAGCTGTGTCTTGAAACTCAGTCTAGGGGCTTTGAACTCAGTAGGTAGGAGATGGCTTGAGGGTCAAACGTGGCCTGCCCTTCAAGATATCATCAGCAGTAGCACTGAAAGTATTGTATACTTCTGGTTTTTCTGTCTTTTTTGTTGTCTGGGTTTAATGGGCAATCTATTCAGGAGGTGAGACCTCTAATGAGAAAAATCCTCCTTTTTTTATTTCCCTTGTCTCAATCTAGAGAAGGTAAAAATTATGAGGAGTCTGAATGAAAGAGGAAAATATACAGTTTTAGAAAAAAGAGAAAGAAACAAAAGACCCCAAAAATAGCAGAAAAAATTTCCTAGTTATCCCCCACCTCCCTAGGTTAAAACAAAACCTGGAAGGGCATTTTGTTCGAGAGAGTCTTACGCTGCTGAGGGGATGGTGTGGGTCATAGAGTGGCACCCGCACGGCTGTCCCAGCATGGTGGGGTCGGGTGGGTCGGTGACGCTTTGTGTGGGAGGGGGAGCGGAGCAGCTGCACCTGCAAAGGGACATCCCAGCACCTGTGCGGGGACACCTCCCAGACTATATGGCTTCAAAAGTGCTCAGAAACAGCAGTGCTGTGGTGATTCCCCTGAGGCTGGGCTCGGTTGGACAGTGCAGGAATGGCTGAGCACCCTGGCAAAGGCATGGAGAATCCGTGGTGCCCCAGCGGGCAAAGAAGTTGGGTACAGAGAGAGCAGTTCCTGTCTCTTGAGTTCCTGGGATGGTCCACTGCAGGTACCTACCTTTTCAGAGGGTCTTGAGATCCCTGGGGATAGTCTTCCATTGATCCAGCTTGGATGGAGGCAGTCCCCATCTCAGAAATTACATGGTGGTATGAAATATTCATTACTGGAAATCCTTCCCATTTAACTAAAACCACAGTATTTGTTTTATTGAATTTTGCAGTCCCTAAATAATGAATTTGAGACTGCATAGCCTAATATAAGAGGAAAAGATAGTGAATCACACCACCACGATAAATATCTACTTTGTCCTGTTGACCATTAAAGTAACCCTTTTTGTTGTGTGTTTTCTTTTTTCCCATGTTGTTTATATTTGTCTTACAAGCTATTTTAAATTAGAATTAAACTGCATGCTAATACATTCCTAAAAAGAGGTGCTTTCTTCACTACATAATCAAGGAGTTTTGTGTAATCTTTAGTGCACAGAAAAGAGTAACTCCCTCCTACACACTCCCTCCGTGGGCCGGTGCAGCTTTAAATCACTTGACTGAAAAGATGCTCATTATCAGTAGAGCCTATGTTCCACATGACTCTTCACATCAGAGGCATTTGGTATGGATTTCTACCTGCCTCTTGATTATGTACTTATCTGGTAATATTAGAAAACTTGACTTCTTGCCTTACTCTGGCTCAGCTTCATGTAATGTAATTTGACACACTTAGCTGCAAAACTTGAGTTAGAGGCATGGTCACCTTAGGGTGGCTTGCAATCAGTACAAAGAGATAAACACATCCCAGGAATGATCAGCCCATCTCTCTTTATCTGTCTGTAGCTATTATAGAGAGTTTGGGCTAGGTGAGGCTCCTATATTGGTGTCTCACTGAAGTAAACACGTCTTGTCCCTGTTTTCATTCAATCTTGGGCAAGCTTTGCTGCAAACAGAGAGTTACAAATTCTTTCATCCACTTTCAGACCCTTGAATGATTTAGGATTTTTCTCTGCTTCTTTTAGTATGTTCTTGAAAGAAGCAGGGTGGGAGGGGTGAGGGGAGAAAAAAAAAGTGATATTTTGGTAGGCCAAAAGTTCATTGAGCTGCTTTTAATTTTCTGTTATTTTAATGATTTTCTGACTGGAAGTCATTAATTGCTCAAAAAGCTCAAAAATATGCAAAACCAAGAGCTGTTGAACAGCTATGATTGGCCAGAAGGTGATATCAGGAGCCCTCAAGGTACCACTTCAATACACTAAATTCAGCACATTCCCTTGACTTCCCTTTGCCTTGTTTTGGGCTTCAGAACTTAGTGGAAACACAGATAAAAACTCAGGATAAGTTCACCAATGAATTTTGAAGTCTAGTTTGGTTCTGCAGACATTCAGACTTACTCTGAGACAGACCTGTTTCAGAGCTATACCCTTGCTAGTTATGTGGCTGTGGTAACGCAGGAAGCAGTGACAGCTGGGAAGGGGTAAGATATTTATTATAAAAGACTGTTGAATACAGCTGAAAGCAAAGCCTTCGAGAGAGAACCTGCAAAGAGGAAAGTTGTCTTACAGCCTGTTCTGGGCAAGGGAAAAAAGACAGAATTTATATGTGAAAAAGTTTTACTTGGGAAGGCTTTAGGTGAGGTGCAAATCTCTCTTGAGCTGACAAAGTGGTCTATGGCAAGTGCTCTCTTTTCATGCTTGGTGCACTGTAGAAGTGCAAAGCCAGTATAAACTGCATCCTCTGGGGTTAGTTGATGTTTCCAAAGTAATTATAAGCATGGCAGGTCTATTCAGATGTAGGAATAAGGAAAACAGGAGACCTGATGTAAAAGAGTACCCAGGCTTCAGCCCAGGATTCAGCTCTAATAACTTTGTGAGGTACAGAAGCACTGTTGTTTTCAGGATACTGATGGTACGTTCGTTGAAGTTTAGCAGTATTAGGCTGTTTATGATAAATCCCACATAAACCCCATGCAGAAAATCATGAAAAGAATTCATGAGGTCTGCTCTGAGCCTTCATTCTAAGATGTTTCGTCTCTGTACTCAGCTCCTAAAGGTGAAATTTTCCCAAGCTTATGCAAGCTGTGTTTTCTCTAATTTGATTCCACAGCTTTTTCCTGTCTGACCCTCCTACTCCCTTGGTCAGCTGAGCTTCTGAATTAAAAAAAAATAAAAATTGATGAAATCTCAAGAATGTAAGAGCATGTTTTTTGTTTGCCATATACAGTATACTTCTGTGGAACTGTTATACTAAATGCAGCAAACAGTCTTGTTTTCCGTCTTGCTCGTTTAATTTGAAGCTGCAATGTAAATTGAGATATGTATGTATAGTGTAACTATTGTTATCGTGTCAAGACGAATTAACTCTGTTTTTATAGAACGAGAGGTGGCACTGCCTCATGCTTTGATAGAACACGAGTGACTCCAACATCACATGGGCTGTTTCTCTATTTGCTGGGGCACATCTCTGAAATCCCTGGGAAAAAAAAAAAGAAAAAGAAAAAAAATGGCTGCAGAATGCTATAATCTTCATTACATAAGCCCCAGGAATTATCAGAATTTGCAAGAGTGAAAGTATACTTGATCACTAGTCCTTTCAGCAGTAATATCTTCTTAATAGAATTTTTCTGTTATCCCTTATTGGAAAAAGACAAGAGATGCTGCAAACAGCTGTCCCTTAGTGCCCATAGGATATCTATTCATAAAAATATTTGCAATTGTAACATACTGGTAGCTACCACTGGGCATTATTAGTTCTTTGTATCTGAACTCAAAGGTAAACTTCAAAAAAATCTAAATTTTAGCAAATTCTGTGGCACTATTTGAAAACAATATTTCTCATAAAGGCACCAGCGGTCTCAGGCTGCATACCCACAATGTAAAAAAAAAAAAAAAAAGGTCTCTTGGTTTAAATTGAGTGAATTTGGTTTAACTTTGGTTGTGGTAATTTTTTTCCCTCAGCTAATCATCTTCGCCTGGGCTAATTTTCGAACATTACTCTTTATTTTCTCTTTACGGGTATACTTAGGAAAGGAAGAGATACTAACACATAGTCGTACTTTCTAATTTATTCCTTTAAATGAAGTTAAAGAAACTCTCAGTGTTAAGGAGTGAAAATCTCAGGAAGTATTTTCATTAAAACTCTGCTGGCAGCAATAATTGTGCCTCTGGCATTAAGGGTTGTCTGTGTGTTCCTCAGCTCCCAGTTGCTCTAATAGACTGTGTAATTTCTTCCTGTTGAAGTGATTCAGTGTGAGGAAACACTCCCTTTTTGCTATATTCTGATGTTAAATAAATGATTGTTTTTAAATATCATACTTTTAAGGCCTTATCACAATATTGTCAGTGTATTTAGAAACTTTGAGAATACTAAGGCAGAGATAAGATTATACTTATAAGATCATTCTGTACTTGCCTTCTGTACTTTTGCACCAACAGCAGTATTTCTACTTTGCTACCTCTGACTTGAGGGATAGACCTATTAATGGAAGTAGCCAATTCCTTTTTGCCTAAGCAGCTGGTTCTGAAAATGGCACCTGAAAGTCCATCATAGAAAAGAAGAGAAGGAACGTTTCTGAGAATCCCGTGACATCAGGTTGGACCACAAAGCTGTAGAATATAAATAAATATCCTATTTCTCCTGCCAGCTGTTTTGACAAATACATAAATTGGTAAACATTCAGCTAGCTTTCTTATCAGTTTATGTATTTTTGTATGTTCTCACAGAATCTTATGGATACCAGGAGGAGGAAACTTCTTTATTTTGGTCTAATGGCAAGTCCTTCTCCAAATACTGTGAGCCTTTCTCTTCTCTTAAACCATTTCTTCATTTCTTTGTTGTTTTGCATACAATGCTATTCTACATCTGGCAAGTTTTACAGCACTGTTTTTTGTTTGTTTGCTTTTTTTTTTTTTCATTAAGATCTATGAGTTATTCTTAGGCATTGAGATGTTTTCTAGTCCAGATTTTCTGCTTGTCAGTGTAAAATACTACTTAAAGTGGTCAGCAATTGGGTTTTGTTAGTTTAACTCTTTGCATGTGCGAGACCCATTGACAGTTAATTCTGGACATATAAGAATATTCTATGGAGCTGTTGGCACATTCAGAAAAGACAATAATTGTCTGGATTTAATCAGATCCATAAAGTACTATTGTGGTAGATGACATCACAAGGGAAACTGTCTCTGTAACTGCAGCATTTCTATATGCAGTTATTTGCTTGCTATGCCTTCTGTTTTGTAGTCAGCAACAGAACAGAAATTCTGTAGTGTGTGCTGGTTTTCTATAGGTTTTTTTTCTATAGGTTTTTCATCTTGAAAGTGTGTTTCGAGCAGCAACGTCAGCATGGGGCAGAAGGGGAATTTGAAAGCTTTTATCCTGTACACAGAGACAAACATATTGTCTTGTCTTGTTTGCCAAAGAAACTGAGAAGACTTGAAGACTCAGGAAGACAGAACTGATAAGAGGGAAGAGGAGAACAAAAGAAAACCTGTGAAGGCACAGCAATTTGACACCCAGTTTGGAGTGATTTATGTTGCTACCTTTAGTTTGGGAAATTTCAAAGAAAATTAAACACAGGATAAGATTCCAGAGTGTCCTGTGACAGTACAGTAGCACAGTCGTGTGAGGGTTCAAAAAGGACTGGTAGGTTGGCAGCAACGGGAAGCAGCTGAAGAAAAGTCTGTATAGATTTGCTCAAGTATATACTTGTGTTTTAAAAGGTCCTCTGAAGGAACACGGTACACTTTTCTGGTTTTAAGTCCTAAAACTTCTTTAAATTTCAGTCTATACCCTCAGTTCTTTCATGTGACCGTGGCTCAAATGATGTTGAATCAATTGTCCCTGCTCCTTCAGACTTTTCTGAATGAAGTACATTAGTTTGTTTGTTTGGTTGGTTTTTTTTCAAAGAATAAAGCCCTTGTTTCTTCATATTCCTTAATTTAGTTAAATTCACAGAAGCGGTTAGTTTCTGGCTCCCTGTGAGAGGCTGGATTTGTATCTCACTGGGTTGTTTGACTGATGGGTCGAATGAACCGCCTTGTCTGTGTGTGGTAGGGAGGGGGCCAGGCCTCCAGCATCACTGTCCATGTGGCCTGCAGCCAACGTGGCCTCTGGGATCGGAAGGAACACGTTACAGGGGCTACATGGGGCACCTGTCAGTCAGTAAGTCCCAACTGGTAGCTCAACAGCATCGTAGCCCTGGAGCCTCTGATGGACTGCGGTACCCCTCACTTCAGCCAGGGAGGCACTGAGGGGACAGTGAACTGGATGTCCCACCTGTGGGACGTATCCAAACCCTATAAACAGACACACAGGACCTCCATTTGTTCAGCCTTCTGTCTCTCTGTCCTAGTTATAGTGGCTGGGACCAGTTTATCACTGTGGGAATGTAACTGGAACTGTGTATTCCATACCCTCTCTGCCATTTATCATGAACTGTTAACGATGCATTGTTTGCAACAGCTGCCCAGGACACACCTGACACCTCAGGCTATGAACTGGGTGCATGGGAAAACAGAGATAAGAAGGTTCCCTGTCTTCACACCAATGATTCAGGTGTGATAACTCCCCTCCAGGAGTCATTAACACCTTCACATCCAACCTGAGGGGTCATGTCTGCTAATGGGCTATCAAGTAGACCAAAAATATCCTGTGACTCACTGAGTAAATTGCCCATTGTGAAAACCGTCACCCTGGGAGAGCTACTGGGTGTTCCTCTCTGAACTGAAGCATATATAAGCTTGGGGTTTTGGAACTTGAGGCACTCACTCACTCGTCAGACTGAGAGGAGGACCAGAACCTCAACAGGACTGCAACTACCGCTCTCAACCAGACTGAGACCACCAACCTTCTGGAAGGAAAACAGGTTTTCCTTTTTCTTTTTGCTTTGGACTCAGGGGGACCACGTGGTGCTCAGCACAGGGGCTGGTGAGCACCATTCTGTTTGTGCCCCAGGGGGCTGGGTTGTACAACTGGGTTTTGAGGGCTGAAACCAATTTTCCTTTGTATCAGTGTATCCATTGTAATCTTTTTATTAAATTGTAGTTCTGACTTCTAAACTCTTTTGAGTTGGATTCATTTCTCCTGCCGGTTTACTTTTAAAACCAGCACACTCTCGACCTGTCAGCATGTGATGTCTTGGCAGTAACTATTTTTCCCTCCCCTCTTTACTCCTTTCTCCTCCTAATCCCTCTTTTCTTCCTTTACTCTTTTCTCCCTCTTGTGGGTGACTTTGAACCTATTCAGTGATATTTCACTAAGCTGCAGGTTGGTGTCTGCTGGGTGCAAAGTAGGTTCCTTACTTCACAGCAATGCCTGCTGGCTTGTAAAACCCTTTGGGGATATAGAGGCAGAGCTCAGAATGCTGTCTGGAGGGAAGCAGCAAAGTCTTTTTGTTTCGAGTAGCCTATTATTTAGTGTAATGCTTTGGTGGAATCCTCTCCATGGTTGTATGTTACTCTGTAAACCTTGTACCAAAACACTTGTTTTCTCACAAAATTAAAAGAAGTTCTCTCGGGAAAAAGTGAATAGCTTTTTCTCTGTATGAGAATTCAAGGTATCAAAGAACTAAGACCGTAAAACTTTTGTGTGAGAACTATTGGGAGTCTAAATAAAGTAAAACACCCAGGCAAGTGTGTGGCTTTGAGATCTGCTATGTAACACTCCTATCAGCTCTAATTTTTCCTTTGACTGTAAATTTTATTAAGCAAACACCCCACTAGTGTAAAATAATGAAGTCTTATTGACTTAAACAGAGTAATGATAGTTTATAGCAGCTGACGATTTTGCGTTATGTCTTAAATAAATATGTCAATTAAAATTGGGATGCTGCTATTTGCTTTGTCACATTCCAAGAATGCTCTTAAAGTTATTTATTTTTTCATGTGTGCTGTTGCATTGGGGCTTTTTTGTTTGTTGGTTTGTTGTTTCAGCCAGTATAATCTATGGATCTCTCTTTTTTATTTGCCTTATTTTCTGAATATGCAAATTAGGAGTAAGATTCTTTTAGTCATGCTATTTTTCACTGTACTAAATTGTCTCTCTAGATACTTGCTTCCCATCATAAAACAGGTAGGATTAATCATTTTCTGTAAAGGTGTAGAATGTCTCTGTCAGATCTAAAGGAAGCGTAAATGATTAATTTAGACTGGATAGGGAAAATTGATTTAACCAAGTTCTATCTGTAGTGTCTGTCTACCTTCTCTGATTTTGTCAAATGGTTCTTTTTTTGAGAACATATTAAGATTCAGAACTCAGAATAAGAACTCTGTGGTTTTATATTTCAATGATATGCAAAAAAAAAAAAAAANATTAAAAAAAAAAAAAAAAAAAAGAAATACACATTGTAAAAGCGTATCTACCATCAATTAATGAAAAGTACCCCTCAACCTGTACCACTAGTTCCTATTCTTTTGGCCGATCTCTCCTTGTAGATGCTTCAAAATATTCTGCTCCATCAGAGGTGTATCTGGACAACTTGCCCACAGTATTCCATTTGGTTAATCAATAGTCTCCTCCCTTCTTTTTAAAATAGGATATTAAAGGGAATTATTTCAGTTGTGGCTTGATATCTAAACCATCAGACTTGGCAGTTGTACGTTTTCCTTTTCTGTTTGATAGTCTGTTACAGGGCTGTCCTGTTCTAGTTTTGCTATCGGTCACTAACCTAAACAGCATGGTAATTTGTAGTAACATGTAGGGAAGTCTCAAAGTAATGGATTCTGGAAAGGTCAGCAGCAGAGAATATTTCCCAAATATGAGACATTTTCAAACAAGAAATGAAAAGCATCAAGTGGTAGCCCTGTAAAAAGGAACATAATTAAGAGTGCAGATGGAAAAAATAAAGGAAAGTAGGTCAAGGATGAGTCTACTGATGCTGCCAGAGAATAACTGATGCGTATACTAGAGGCTCTGTCATTTCCATGACGAGCTTTATCCTACAAAGCCAGCAAAAAAATAGATCTGAAAGTGGAAGAAACATTGAGGGGTTTGGAGCCTGTTTGCACTTCAGAGAGATAAACAAGGGCAGTGTGTGTCTGCAGTCAAGAGTTTGAAATGGCACCAAGAAGAAATCTACAGGGTATAGCTTATCGGACACTATTTGTTCCCCTCTTCTTAATCCTCCACTTTCCAATATATATGATGACAAAAGAGTAGTTGAATTGGTGTTTGCGTACAAATAGCTGGTCTGGCCCTGTGTAACATGAGGTTTTTTTAGGATGGTATAATTCATACGATGTGGTAACACTGCTGAAGGTTTTGAAAATCTTTTCCTCAAAGCTGCTGATGGCTTCTGTTTTTAGCTAGTGTTACACACCAGGTCAGTTATTATGGGGTCAGAACCACCTTGTGGGGTGTGTGTGGGGTGTGTGTGGGGTGTGTGTGGGGTGTGTGTGGGTGAAGGGGTAAGGGATGGATCAAACCTCCCAGAAGTGAGGTGGCAGCCCACACAGGGAAGTGCCGGAGCAGCTGCCAGTCCCAAACAGCCCAGGAAAACCATAATCCCCCACAACTCCTGAAGCCCTTGAGCCAACTGGAATTGGCAGGGACAGTGAGGACACGGCCCCTCACCCTGACCTGGGACCCCAGAATGGCCGGGGGGGTCAGAGACCTCGCCTGGGGTTTGGCCATAGAGACCAGAGCAGATAAAACCAGAGGTTTTGGGGTGCTGTACATTGCAGCTCTGCCATTTGGACATGTGAGAAGTTGGTCTTCCACAAAGTCTCAGGGGTAGCTATCTGTCCCTCTATCTCTTTCCCTTTCTCTTTGTTCTTGCTTCATCTGTTTCTTTTTTTCTTTTTTTTTTTACTCCTTTTCTTGATACTTCAGATGTCTTGGGGCTGGAGGGATTGGATTTGACTTAAGTGTGGTGAATAGGTTGAATATTGCCTTGGGTGTTGTTGATTAATATGGGTTGACTTGGTGTCGGTGGAACATTTTGCTTGTGTATTGCCCTTTTGAACCATTGCTAAGTTCCCTTATTTTCTCCCCTAAATTAATAAAGAAACTCCTTAGAAAAAAGCCCGTGACTTATTTTCTGGATGCTTTCATAAGGTAATAAAGAGCCATATATATATATTAAAGTAATACTCTTAGTAAGCCTGCAGCTCTGAGGCTGGAGTGTTACAGCTAGGACAGACAGGGATGACTCTTGGATGTAATTTGGGTTTAAGGCTGTATTTTTAAACCTTACTCTCCAGTTTGTAAGCCCTCAGAGTCTGCACAGGAATCCAGACCTGCTGTTATTTAGGGATTGTTTGTATTCACAGCATGTTGTTTCAAAGGACAGCATCAGTCAGGGCATCGTGTTGAGTGGATATGCATCAGTCTGATGGAAAGTGTCCTAATCTGCACATTCACCACTTGAACTGTTTCAGGGATTCTAAATTAAGTTTCTCTCCTTGAGCATTCAGACGCCAGTACTTGTTTGTCTCGTCGCTGATAGATGTTTTCTTACCATACATATGCGCTTTTTTTGGGAAGTGGAAGTCAAGACACTTTCCTCTCCCTATGCTTCCAATTCCTTTGAGCTACTTCAACACTGCAAAATGGCAATAAGTTTTTCTGGAACAAATCTTGGGCCCCTTGAGTTCCCTTTGCAAAAGGAAATGTAGTGTTTGCCCAATAGGAGCAGTGAACTAGAAGCAGTCAATGATATCAGGAAACTCACAGACAATGTCACTGCAGTGCTCCAAAGGCTACAGTGCTTCTAATAATGTCTAGATAATATCTGCACATACACATGCTGTTTGGAAAATTTATGTTCAGCCAGAAACGTTTATTAGTTATGAATACATTATTCACAGTGAATAATTTCCATTGCCCCTGTTCTGTTGCAGCATTCATCTAAACTTAATAGGGCTTTTTTTTTTCCTAGTTAAGCTTTTGTTTATTATCCATATTTAGGCAGTTTCCATCACCTAAGAAATATTTTTCATTCTGAAATTCACATATTCTGTCTTTTCTTCATTGCTTCCCCTCCCTGTTTCTGATCAATACCCTTTGTTTCTTTCTGAACTCATTATTTTAATGCTTTACTAATTGTCAGTTCAGATCATTTGGTAAGTAGGGTAAAATTGTTCAAAATCGCTCAACACTATAGCTCTGATTAGTCCTTTAAAGTTCAATTATTGATTCTAATCTATGTCTCTTCAATTACAGTGACTGTCACTTCAGGTTGCCAAGGAACTTTGTATCTGTTGTAGAGAGAATTATGTTAGCTCTGAAAGTCCTTTTATACAGGTAATTTTTCTGTCCAGTCTAATTTTTTTTCTCTGTTTGTCATGAAGCTGAGTGATTATAGGAATCCTATTTTGTTCATAGACAAAATATGAAGCCTGTCTTCTCAGTAAGCATAGAATTCCTGGATCTGGTACATTTGGGGAGAAGAAAGTATGTTTCTTATTAAATAATTTTATTTATTAGAGCCTTTGAAAGCTACTTGAGACCTCGCTTGTGCCTTCACCATTTCTGCTTGCTGTAAGCTTTCTCTTTTTGTCATGAGCCAATTGTGGATTTTCCACAAAGGATTTCTCTTAGATGTCCACTGAAGAACAACACATTTTTTGACTGCTATGTACATTATTTTTCCATGAATAACAACAGCTGCTGAGAGAATTTATCTCTTTAAAGTTGAGCTTGAAAGCAGGCTTTAAAGTCTTTTCTTCCCCTTCTGTCTCCCAGTCAGCAATAGTGCTCATAGTGGATGTCTGCGTGCATGTGCATGCTTGTGGACATAAATTAAAACTGCTCGCATATTGCTAGACAGAAGAGACAACTCTTACATTTTTGACTCAATATGACAATGTTGAAAAGGAACCTGAAGTTAATAATCAGACTTATTTTTATGAACTAGGGATGAGTTTGGTCATCTCTGATCAATTCACATTTCCATTATAAGCAATAACATGGAAGGTAGAAAATATTCACTGGCTTTTTCCTTATCATTCTTAAATGTTAAGTCCTGAAGTCTTGATTTAATATTCATAGGTCTCTGAGCTCAAATTTTGGTACAAGTAATTGCTAGAATAAACTATAGAAACAATTATAGTCATCAACAAAATGCAATTGATTGATCTTGTTTAAATTTATTTCTTAAGGCAAGGAAGCAGCAGTGTTTTTATCTATATCTCAACTATGTATAAAGCAAAACTATGAGTAAAATTGAAATATACAAAAAACCCCAAAGATAATGAACCACTGGTAAAAATAAGCAGAGAAAAGATCATTTGTGTGGTTGATGAACAGAATATGAAAATTAGACAGGCCTAACTTCTCATTAATGTTCTTTTTTTTCCCCTGTAACTAATGTTGCTCCTGTGTAATTTATTGTCAAGAGATTGGTCTGAGAATAGTAAACAGTAAAGTTTCTCATTGTCTCCCATAATATTTGAATTTGAAGTACTAAAGAACTGCTTCACAAAAAAAGCAGTGTTATATGGTGCAAAGAAGACCTGCTCCCCATTTCTTCCACTTTCCTTCACACAAATTTTGAGAGAAGAAATATTTAATTTCCCAATAAATACAGAAGGAATGTGATTGGTGTCATGGAAGCAATTGAGTTATGCTACTAACAGTAGAAAACCTACAAAAGCAAATAGCTCCTAAATGCATGGAGTACGGTATAAATCTTAACCTTCTCTTGTATCTCAAACACTTCTTCCCAGCCTCATTATGTTTTCCCTGTTTTCAAATATAGGGAAGTTAAGGAAACTGTCTTGCGTTTATTCTCACACTTCATGGTGCTTCTGGCTGAAAAAGAGAAATCATAGCACAAAAGTGAAGATGGTGTTCCAACTGTTCTTTGTATTCCTTTCAAGTCTTGACATCCTCTGAGCTGCATCCTGCTCCCTGTGAGCTCACCTAATCTCCAGGGAGGCATTTGGAGTCATAAGGCAAAGTGCCTGGCTTTGCCTACAAAAGCTGAGATGTTTATCAACAGGGAGTGGAGGATAGTGCAAATCCTGAGCTTGAAACAGGGATCAAACAATAATCCTCTGCACAGTCCTTTCAAATATTTTTCTGGTCTTGGCACCAGAGGGCAGCTTGCAAATTAGATTTGTTGCCAATATCACTGCATAGCCCCACCTCTTTGGATTTAAAATTCAGTTTGTGCTCTGTTCAACACAAGATGAAGACATCTTTTTAGCTTGAAGTCTTTGTTTATTATTGTATCATCAAGGCTGACTTCCTAAACCAGCCGTTCAAAGCAATGATATAAAAGAAGTGGATTTTTAATATTTTTTTTAAAATAGAAATTATCTCCCCATTGTGC
Organism: Grallaria varia; assembly: GCA_013396735.1. NCBI lineage: Eukaryota > Metazoa > Chordata > Aves > Passeriformes > Formicariidae > Grallaria > Grallaria varia. The sequence goes on from VWZG01009035.1 coordinate 73,329, forward strand.
ATCTTCTTGAAAATGACAGCTCTTACTGTTTGAATAGAAAAGGCACAAAACTAAAACAAAATCAAACATTTACTACCTATTTCAAATGAATTCAAAACAAGCAAAAATGCAGTGTATCAATCAGTGTGTCATTAGTGTTATCTTTTGAAACACAAAGGAGACAACTGATGAAATTCCAATTCAAATGCTAGTGAGTTTCTTCTGAATTTTGGGGATGGATGTGTGTGATGATGTGTCTGAAGGCTAGCCATAAGCAGGTTGAAAGCTTGTGGTTAAGAATCAGGGGCTGGGGCGACAAAAGTAGTTGGTGTCCACTATGGGCTGCCTGATGAGGGGGAGCCTATTGACGAAGCCTTCTTGCTCCAGCCACAAGAGGCAACATGCTTACAGGGTTTCGTCCTGCTAGGAGTCTTCAACCACCCTATCTTCTGCTGGGAAAGTAGCACAGCGAGCCATAGACAATCCAGGACACTCCTGAAAAGCATGGAGGATAACTTCCTAAGCAGGTAATAGAGAGCCCTAACACAGGGGATGCAATTCTGGAGCTGATGGTCACCAGTGTAAGCAAGTTAATTGGGGATGTTAAGACTGGTGACAGCCTGGGCTGCAATAACCAAGCACTGGTGGAGTTTGCAGTCCTGGGAAATGTGGTTCAGGCAAAGAGTCAAATCAGGAACATGAATTTTAGGAACTAAAACTTTCAGCTCTTCAAGGAGCTAGACGATAGGACTCCCTAGGAAACTGCCTTCAATGACAAGGGAGCAGAAGAGAACTGGCAGATTTTTAGGGACTCTTTCCATAGACCACAAGAACTAGTGATACCCAGGTGCAAGAAATTGGACAAGGAAGGAAAGAGACGGGTATGGCTAAGTCAGAACCTGCTGGACAAACTAAAGGGCAAGAGGGAAATGCATAGTCAGTGAAAACAAGGACAGGTATCTTGGAAAGAGTTTAGGGATACTGCCCAGTTGTTTATGGATGAGGTGAGGAAAGCCAACATGTAGCTTGAGCTGAATTTAGCAAGGGGTGCAAAGTACAAGAAGGGCTTCTACAGGTGTATAGAAAAGGAAGGACAAAGAAAGTGTAGCCCTCACAATAAGCAAGACTGACAAACTGATAACAATGGACAAGAAGGCGTCTGAGGTACCAAACACCTGTTTGTGCTCCAGTCTTCAATGACAACCTCACTTGCCACCCTTCTCAAGTAGATAGACTGCAATACTGGGGAAACAAAATCTCTTCCACTGTAAGAGAAGATCAGGTCTGTGATCACCTGAGGAACCTATACGTACATAAGTCTATGAGAAACATCCCAGAGTCCTGAGGGAATTGACTAATGTAGGTTCCAGGTCACTGTCCACGACATTTGAAAAGTCCTGGCAGCCAGGTGAAGTCCCTGCTGACTGAAAAAAGGGATACATTGCATCCATCTTTTAAAAGGGTAGGAAGGACAACTCTAGAAACTAGTGACCTATCAGCCTCGTATTTGTACCTGGAAAGATCATTGAAGAGATCCTCCTAGAAGTGGTGCTGAGGCTCATGGAGCACAGGGAGGCGATTTGAAACAGCCAGCATGACTTCACCAAGAGCAACACCTGCCTGATCAACCTAGTAGCCTTCTACAGTGGAGTGACAACATCAGTGAACAAGAGAAGAGCTATGGATATCCTCTATCTGGACTTCTGTAAAGCCTTTAACACAGGCCTCCACAGTACCCTTTTCTAAATTTGAGAGAGAAGGATTTGATGGGTGAGCTGTTAAGTGGATAAGGAATTGATGAGACAGTTGCATCCAGAGGGTAGTGGTCAACAGCTCCGTGTCCAAATAGACATTAGTGACAAGCGATGTGTCCCTCAGGAGTCCATACTAGAACCAGTGTTATTCAATATCTTCATTAATTACATATACGAAGGGATTGAGTGCACCTCACAAGTTTGCAGATGACACTGACCTGAGTGCTGCAGTTGCCTCACCTGAATGATAGGAGGCCATCCAGAGGGACCTGGACAAGCTTGAGAAGTGGACCCATAGGAATTGCATGAGGTTTAACAAGACCAAGTGCAAGGTGCTGCACCTGGGTCTAGGCAATCCCTGATGTCAATACAGGCTGGGGGCTGAACAGATCAAGGACAACTCTGATGAGGACTTGGGTGTGGGGAGTGGTGAGAGGCTGGACATGACCTGGCAATGTACACTTAGAGTCCAGAAAGCCAGTTGTGTCTTGGGCTGCATCAAAAGCAGCATGGCCAGCAGGGCGAGGGAGGGGATTCTGTCCCTCTGCTCTGGTGAGACCCCACCTGGAGTACTGCATCTGTCTCTGGGGCCTCAGAACAAGAAAGACATGGACCTACTAGAGCACAGGGCAATTCATCAAGTTTTTGTTTGACATGTTATCCATTCAGAAAATGGAGGCATTAATGTTTGCTTCTTCCCAGCTTTTCTGTCTCCTATGTACAGCTGAGCTCCTTAGGCAGAAGTCTGTTATACAGAGTGTTTGTGCAATATCCAAGTATAATTATGCCTCCCTCTTAGCTGGAGTCTCTAGATACTACTGTCATATTCAGAATTATATCAATAGGTATGACACCAACCTTACATTTGCAGTCATATTACTCTATTTTTAGAAGCAGAATAAGTAGGTAATTTAGGAAAAACAGATGGTGGTTTGGTTTTTTTTCCTGACAGAGTGGTTATTTCAACATTACATGCTACCACTATAGATAGCTGCTTAGTCCCAAAATGGCTGGTTTCCATCCATCCTTGACCTGAATCCTTATGTAACTATCCCAGCTTTGTGGATCCAATTATGCAATCCCCATCATCTCTCATTTTTCAGTTTTGTACTATGTCCACTTGAGTTTCTCTCTGCAAACATTTTCATAATGCTTGAAAACAAGGTATATTACAACTTCTGCCCTACAATTATTCACATCATGGTATAAATCCAAGTATCCCTCCTGCCTGATAGTTAAAATAGGAGACACTTTTATACACCCCAGGAAATATAAATGGAAATTGTGTGGATTTCCACCTCTTTTTTTCTTTTTTTTTCTCCTGTATGTGGATCTAAACTGAATGTTTCAGACCTTGATGTTTTGCTCAGAATTAATCCCCGTGCCCTTCTCTCCAAGTTAGAACTTTCTTCAGGGGTTAATTTCTTGCAGACACCTTAATCACAGAAGCAGAAGGTATAATTAAGCAATAGATTGCTACTCTTGCATAAAATGCATTTTTAAAAATTTTCTATAGTGAAGATATACAGGTAATAAATTACTTTTACACTGGGACCATCAGTAAAGAATTCATCATACATGCTTGGGAAGAATATCTTAAATGTTGCATTTCACAGAAGCATCCATAATTAAGCTTTTTCTCTTGACATCTCAGTTTTTTCAGTTATCTTCAGCCTTATTATGTATCTCAGAAGAAGAGCAAGCATGCAATTCACTCTGAAACAGGACTCAGAATTAGGGAATTTAACATCTGCTATGTCAGACTGCAGCTGAAACAAAAATATTACAGAAAGTGGGTGGCTAATATTAAGTTTTCCATTCCTTAGTTATATATTTCTATGTGTGACCTTATTTTCAAAAAAACAGCATTGTCTCAGATACCTGGATGTAAAGCATAACACTCCTTATGTATTGTGCTACATATATATACTCTGTGTTTTCTGTTGAGTACATACACTGCCCTTGTTGCTGTATGGAGGCTACTGTTTTGAGAGAGCCCAATCAGGTAGAATCTACTTGCGAAAATGAAAGCCTCCTATTTTCTAGCTGCATGTTACAGGACAGATAACAAAGGAGACAGAGTTGAGGTTTCTTCCCTCCTTTCTAGGTAGCTCTTGCTTTGAACTGGACTACTTGGTAGGGCTGCAAGGACTCCAGCTCACGTGTGCTGCCCAAGCTCGTTTTAAAAGAGCTGGTTCAGGTACTCCAGGCAGTGTAGTCACAGCAACACAACTCTCAGCCTAATTGCCTGAATATATATATATATAGATATAAAAATATAAATATATATATATATATGCACAGCTTCTCAGGACGGCTTTGTAGCCTGTGCTGAACCACTCTACCTTCCTCACGTTAATTAACTCATCTACAGGTACTTCAGTCGTGTTATATGCACACAAGCTGCAGTCCACCTTGGGCAGCCTAGTGCATATATACTCTGTTGTAGACAGGGCAACTGGACTCATAGAATTTTGGTGCCTGTAACATAAAGCAACAGATCAAAATGAAACTGGTAGGCTGCCATTGTATAAATCAGTAGTATGCCTTCCTGCAGATGCTGCCTTCTGTAACAGTTTTTCTTAAAAACATTAGGAATGCAGGGGTTTGGAAAACAGACATTAAAAAAACCAAAACCCTAAAACCAACCAACCAACCAAAGAAAAAAAAAAAAAAAGGAAAAAAATAAAAACCAAGAGAAAATTCTCTGCGCTAAAGCAGATTGAAAATCCGAGGTCTATGTGGTTATAGTGGTGAAGACATGGGTGTCTCAGCGGGGGATCAAATCAGCAGTAATGAGTGATATATAGAAAATAAATCAGATGTTCTTACTAACCCTCTCTCATAATGATGGTTTGTGCCATTACCACCTCTGAAATAGTTTCAAGCTTACATGTCTTTTGGGATCGTGCAATAGAGGATGTTATATGACAAATAAGTTTTCCAATTTGTAGATTTTGACACGTTTTGTTTATTTTTATCTCTGTCTAAAGATACCACCTGGTTCAATTTCGCAGCAATATACACTGCTGCCAGAACAGCTTTGAATTCAGACATACAACAGGTCTGACTGTTCAAAACAACCTTTTCAATAATTTCAGGTTTATGTTCTTGAACTAATATTTTTTTTATTAAATCACATCTTTGATAATCTAGTTTGTAGACTGATGCCTGAGATACAGATGTTCCAGTGCATTAAGAAGCAACAAGAAAGGGAAAATTTGTATTTTTATTCCACTTTTCTTTCTTGCAATAGAGTAATTAAAAGGCATTGACAAAGTGCAACGATTATACATACATCACCTCATTGCAGGTTTCTCTGGTTTTTACACAGTTTGAATGGCACCTTAACCTTCCATAAAATAAAATAGGATTTTCAAGCCTGAATGTCAGTAATGAACAGGCCCTGTGTTTTCTTGTTGGCAATTATGGTCATTATTATCATAGATTTTAGAGAGCATGAGACAGATTGTTGCTCCAGATAACTTATTCTGAGCAGGGACAAATATCACTGTTGTTTAGTAAGAATTTTGAAGGGCAGTTTAGACTTTGGAGATCCTCAGTTAACTGTGATGAATTAACAAAATTTGTAAATCTAAAAAACTCTTGGTGAAACAGTAGGATTTTTTCAGTGCATTTTCACATTCTGTGCTTCTGCATAAGTGAGTTATATAGGAAAGAACATGTGCTTCAACAACTATCAGCAAGTTCCTGAGGGCACATAAAGAAAATTCCAGTGTTATCATGGGGAACTTAAAAACTGACAACTGAATATGGGCTCCTGTATTTGACCTGCCCCTTTCTCTTTCAATTATATAGTCTGAGAACTCCACCAAGACAGGTTTGACTTCGAAACTATTAATCCTTTTTTGCCCACCATTGTTTTGTCTTCAGTGAGTACTTGTCACTCCATGCATAATTGTGCAAATCTATATCTCCAGGATTTTCTTTTCCATTCTCTGGTGAAATAGTGCTTTATACTTCTGCAGATTTCTAAATTTATATAGAATTTGCTAGGGGTTTTATTATATTCTCTGTCCTTCATTGCGGGTCTGACCGTAGCTAGGTGGCTACAGCTTAAAAAGAGAATTTGGGAAGCTTCTATGATGAGTCCTTGGTTTCTCATGGGAGTGAGTGAGCACTTTGTAATGGCTGCCTAAATGTTTCTTTTGGACAACTTTATGAGTTGCTGATTGATTTAAGATAGAGAACCTCTGAGGGATGTCATGTAGCAAACATAGAGGTTAAGGGGTAGTACTGGATTTTCAGTGCTTACTGCAACTGAAGGCAGCAGAGTTGCACCTTAAGCTACTGTCCTGCTTGGTTCCTAATCCCTTGAGTGGCCACATTATCTTGAAATACCTTACTGAAGATGTAACATCAGATACCTGCAGCCTAGAAACAGATACAGAACAGTGAATTATTAACAGCAACTATGAATGAACAGTTCTTCCATGTATTATTTGGGATAAAGTAGAAATATTAAAATGGTCACTATGTCTTGTGATTTGTACAACACAGTTTATGAAAAATATTGCATAGTATTGTAATGCAAGGTTGTAACATTCCTGTTCTGGGCTGTTTACTCTGGGTTCTGCTAAGGATACTGCTTTAGTATTTGTATGCATAGGGTTCTTTAATACTTGAAGAAAATGGCCATAAAATAAGCCACGAGCTTGTTTCTAAGGAGTTTCTTTATTAAGTTAGGGGAGAAAATGAGGGAACTTGGCAATGGTTCAAAAGGGCAATACACAAGCCAGACAAAATGTTCTGCTCCGATACCAACTCAACCCATATTAATCAACAACACCCAAGGCAATATTCAACCTATCCACCACACTTAAGTCAAACCCAATCCCTCTAGCTCCAAGCCACTCAAAGCAACAAGAAAAGGAGTAAAGAAAAGGAAAAGAGGAAACAAGAAAAGAGAGGAGAAAGAGAGAGAGAGAGCTACCATGCAGACTTTGTGGAAGGCCATATTCTCACATGTCCAGATGGCAGGGCTGCGACACATCCCACTTCAAAATCTCTGGTTTTATCTGTTCTGGTCACTACATGCTTGGCCTCTGACCCACTGGCCACTCTGGGGTCCCAGGCCAGGGTGAGGGGCCGTATCCTCACAGTCCCTGCCAATCCCAGCTGGCTCAGGGGCTCCAGGAGCTGTGGACTGTTATAGTTTTCCCAGGCTGTTTGTGACTGGCAGCTTCTCCAGTACTGGCAGGTGATGCCACCTCAGCTCTGTGAGGTTCAACTTATCCCTTCCGCTCCACGCACACACATACACCCACCCCCACAAAGTGGTTCTGACCCCATAACTGATCTGCGGTCTAACAAAGGTTTTCTGTGCAAAGTCAAGAAAGTTGAAAAAAATTCCCCCAACATGAGAAGGACATGGAACTGTTGGAGCTAGTCCAGAGGACAGCTACAAATTTGATAGGAGGACTGGATCATTTCCCCTGTGAAGACAGATTGAGAAAGTTTGGGGCTGTTCAGTCTGGAGAAGAGAAGGTTTTGTGGAGACCTCATAGCAGCCTTCCAGTATCTGAAGCGGGCCTACAGGGAAGTCAGAGAGGGAGTCTTCGTCAGGAACTGTAAAGATGGGACAAGGAGTAATGGGTACAAATAGGTGAAATTTAGGTTAGATATAAGGATGAAGTTATTTACTATGAGGGTGGTGAGACACTGGAACAGGTTGCCCAGGGAGGTTGTGGGTGCCTGAACCCTGACAGTGTTCACAGCCAGGTGGGGTAAGGTCTTGAGCAACCTAATTGAGTGGGACATGTCCTTGCCCATGGCAGGGGTAGTTGGGACTGGATGATCTTTATGGTCCCTTCCAATCCCTTAACATTATATGTTTCTATGAAATTATCCAGGCCAGGGCTTTATTCTTACCAGTAAGAAACGGTTCAGCTAATAGTAGTAAAATGTTCTTCTAGGCAATTTAAGTGCTTTTTATCCATACAAGATAATTAATTGTTGTAATGGGTTGTCTTTTGTGAGGTTTTCATAGGAGGCTGTTCAGTCAAAAAAATGTTCTTTTCCACATGAGAAAATATTGATGGAAATCACTACACCTCCCAGTAGGTGACATCTCCAAATACTCAGACTAGCTGTTGTACGCCACTAGTTGCTGGTTCAAAAATATGTTATAAAAATCAAATGAAAATTTCAAATAAAATTATTAATTCTAGACTTATGTTCTTGAAGACACTGTTGATCAAGGTTTCAGGGTGTATGTTATAGAATTTTTTAAAACTTTTAATTAAAAACTTTACTTTCCTCCATCTGTAAAAATTTATCTCACTAAAAATATATCAGAACATACTATTTTATGGTACCACAATTGCAAAGGTTTTTTTATCTGATTTTTTTTCTTTTACTGAGATCTGACAGTGATGTTTGACAATAACCTCCTTGAATGAAAATATGCCAGTAGTATTATTCAGTAAAAAGGGATTTCAGAGGGGTGAGTGGGTGGAAAAGATGAGATATATTTCTGTACTAATCCTACTCTAAGTGGTAGGAGAGAACATACAGCTTTGCAACCGCTTTGAAATCAGATTAAAGATTACTGAATAAAAGAAGTCCAGATACTTAAGATAAGAAATACATATATGCATGTGTTTCCTGTAAGAAACACAATGCATCAGGACGTTTTTTGCCCTATATTGTACCAGCTTAACATAAGGTACAAAATCCTTGTCTATAAATATCTGATTATATTTATAGAATAGCATCATAGAATGGTTTAGGTTAGAAGGGACCTTAAAGATCATCTAGTGCCACCTTCCCTGCTTTTGGCAGGGACAACTTCCACTAGAGCAGGTTGCTCTAAGCCTTCTCCAGTTTGGCCTTGAGCACTTCCAGGGATTGATATGCTATATTTAAATCCATGTGAAATCTATGATAAGAATATAACAACAATTTTTTCAGTACCATGGTGATATTCAGTTGTGTGTTTACCTAGCATAGAGGATCAGTCATGGAGTAAACATCTCAGGTTTATTTTACAAAGCTTTTGAGCAACATGAAGTTGTGATGACTGAGGTCTGATTCCTGCCAGTATGAATCATAGGAGTCTGATGGAAGATGTGACTCTGAATTCTGATGATTGTATGAATCTATCACTTCAGGCTCCAGTACGTGTTTCCAGAGACATGTAAATTGGCGTGATAACAATGATGTTGGAGATAAAGAAAAGCGTCTTCCCATCCAATCAGCTAAAACAATGCATGAGGGTTTTTTTGTTGTTGCCTGACTGGATTGATAATATGTCCAGGAACTTGTTCACCTACCTCATGTCTAAGAATAAATTTCTTATTTAGTAAACTTGTTTATTAAGCGGTAATATTAAGCAGTAGATAGTAAAGAGGGATATTCAGAAGAGACAGCATAGTAGTTTAAACTCTAGGGAACTTGTAACGAAAGGTAACAGTGCATCCTACCCTCCAGCTGTTTAGGTCTGATAGTTCTGTGTTTCTCCATTTTTTATACAAGGAGACAAAATATAATAAGTAGATCTTCTTCCCCTATAGGTAAAGTTAGTGTTTCTTAATATACCAGTATATTTCTATTGCAATATACTAGTATTTTGTTTATATTAAAAAGAGTACTTAAATTAAAGGTCTTGAATGTATATGCAAGATTTATTGCTATCTGATAAATATGTAAAACTGACGGATTCATCAATGGTGACGGTATGAAAAGTCCTAGTTCTATTTATGACCAAAATTTCTGACTGATTTTGTTGCTAGATAAACAATTGTGCCTTAAGGCTGCATGTGGTCTTCCTCTTTTCTCTTTGATTTCACTTTATCATGATTTTCTACAATTTTCAGTCAGTGTTTTGTTTTGTGAAAAATGTTCTCAAGTATCATCTATCAATCCAGGTGCAGCTTTAATCCAACTGGTATTTGTTGACCAAAAAAAGGCACCAGTTCTATTCATTGGTATTGGGATCAGAATGAATTGTGCCTTTTTTTTTTTTTTTTAATTTTTGCCATACTACTATGCCCTCCTCCAGCAGCACAGATCAAAGAAGGCTGTGTTGGAGAGACTACAGAGGGCTCTGGAGTCAGGGCTGCGGGTATAATCAGAGTAAAAAAGTCGGTTCCTCTGCTGGATAATACATACCTACAGCACAAATATTTTTGTGATTCCCAACCAAATAAACTTGTTACCAACTGTCTCTGGGGAGCACCTCCTTCCCTGCAATGAAGTTTCTAAGAGGTTGCTGACAGAAACAAACTGTTAAACGATCAAGACGTATCAAAGATATTTTCCTGCCCATTTTCTTTGTTCCCTATCTAGTAGAGCAAATCTTACATCCGGCAACAGCAAGTCAGCAGTATTTCTACATTTGTTACTCCTTCTTTTCCTGTATTATTCATATTTTGATGCTCAGCAAAGCCAGTACTGCAATTTTCCATTGAAAACACAGCGGGGGTTGTTGCAAATATTCTTATGTATTTTCTTAGGTTTCTGTAGACAGATATGTTCAATGAAGTCTGTTTCTGTAATTGAACTGTGGTGGACTTACAGCTTTCAAAGATCTGTTTATAGAGCTTAGAGGAGTATCTGGTTATTAGGTTCTCTGTCCTTTTGATGGTATCTAGGAAGCCGTGAGTACACCCTGTAATTGTTTTGCATGATACCATAGGAGCATGGTAAATAGCGCTGAAGAACATTTCTAAGGTAAGTTCTGTTACTGTTGATATTATATTTTGTCAGTAGTACAGCTGACTGTGGGAGAAGTTAACCACGTAAGTCAACACGCTGCAGTAGGTAAAATGGAATATTGCAGCTAGACCAGAATAGGAATATGTATCCTTAGTTTATGTTGAAAAGACAGAGAAAATCATCCTCTCCAGAAGACAAAATCTATTCTGAAAACTCAAATCATGCATGTTTCCTATAACTTTGTGTTTCCCTCTCTCCACCTTACTGGTTTGAAAAAATCAGTGACATTTCCTCATCTGCATCCTTGAAGGATGCTGGTAAATGTGAGGAAGGTTTCTAGTTAAGAGCACTCAGGAGGGGTGCTTGAGAAGCGCTGCAGGAGAAATGGCGCGAGAACTGTTTGGCAGAAAGGGACTTGGGGGTGCTGGTTGACAGTCAAAGGCCGATGGCATCTTGGCCTGTATCAGGAATAGTGTGGCCAGCAGGACCAGGGAAGTGATCCTCCGCCTGTACTCGGCATTGGTGAGGCCACACCTCGAGTACTGTGTCCAGTTCTGGGCTCCTCACTTTAAAAAGTACATTGAGCTGCTGCAGCATGTCTAGCAAAGAGCAACAAAGCTCATGAAAGGACTAGAGAACGTCTTATTAGGAATGGCTGAGGGAGCTGAATTTGTTGTCTCAAGAAGAGCAGGCTCAGGGGGGACCTCATCACTCTCTACAACTTCCTGAAAGGAGGTTGCAGAGAAGTTGGGACTGATTTCTTCTACTGTGGCTACAGTGAAAACACAACAGGAAATGGCTTTAAACTGCGACCAAGAAGATTCAGATTAGATATTAGAAAAATAAAATCAGTGTTAGATTGGTCAGGCACTGGAATAGGTTTCCCAAGGAGACGGTGGAGTCACCATACCAGAAGGTGTTTAAGAGGTGTCTGGGTTTAGTGGTTGAGGGGATACAGTGATAGCACCATGTTGAAGGTGTCTTTCAGCCTTGACAGTGCTATGATTCTGTTCTGTTCTTCTAGGAGCACTTATGTTCTACTCTGACACCTGGATCCAATATCTGGCATCATTAACAGCCTGAGTGAGTCCCCTTGCAAGTATAATAAAATTGTATCCAGCCCTAAGATTTGCAGTGGGTTGGTACACTGATTTCCTACTAAATATTCAGCATAACTATAAGCCTTGACAAAAATTGTCTGTCATCTTAAAACAGAAGTGCTTAATAGTGTTTCCTCCTCTCTACTTTGTTCAGCCTTAGGGTCAGCAGGACACTTCTGCTTGTTTTTTAAACTCTGCCTATCCTAATCACAGTTTTATTCCCAGTTAAGGGATAGGGTGAAGCAAATATCCCAAGACCTGTGTTCCAAGTGGGATGGGAAAGGAAATAAACTAGCTTTAATGAGGATACCTTGGTAGGATACTAGCCTTCCCTGGTAGAAGACATGAAAAGGAAAGTCCTTTAGAAGTGCACAATGTACAGAGGTAAATTAAGGCCCTTATAACCATAAGGAGCAGAGAAACTCTTACACCAGCTAAGACCAGATACTGATGTTCTAATTGCAAAGCAAGATAATTTTAAACATTGTAAAATATCATCCACATACCATGTGCTTTTGAATACTCTGTGTGAGTCAGTGTGCTGACCAGCTCAATTGTTCTTTCCAAGGGGTACTCTAGTTGTGTATTTAGACTGAAAAATCTTCGATAACTGCAGAAATGAAATAGATGGGGGATGGATAAAACAGCAAGATGGGAAACTCTCATAAACAAAACAAACATACTTCTGTTTATATTGCTAAGAAGTAATAAAATTGTCTGAAATGAAGGCTTATTTGGCAAGAGGAAGTTATGAGGCTCATTGCCTACAGATCATTAAAGATCCATCATTGAGGTTGTAAGTTCAGGTCACACAATATTTCAAAAAGACAGAATACAAAAAGGAAACAAAGCCTAGTAATATTCATTAGATGTGTATAATTAAAAGAGCAAAGTGAATGAAACTATTATGGCTCACATTACAGCAGAAAAGGACTAATCGCCAACAGCAGAGATTAGCCTGAAGGAGTCTAAATTGTTATAATTTACAGTTTACATAAAATCTTACCTTAAGGCCTGACCCATCATTCATTGAGAAACCTTTTATCCTAGCTGTGCAGAGAAGACTAATTCTGGACATAGAGCATCTTTGTTGGCTCTGAGTTCTCCATTGTGATGCTTGTGGCACAGAAGGCAGAATTGGATTTTCTGACTTGTTACTGTGTGTTACAAATCTGCTTCTTGCATCCTAGGCCAGGAAGTTGGGCTTGTGACAGAGACAGTCCTAAAGGCTGCTTGTCCCTCCTGGCTCATCCAAAGGGCACAATATTGTTATTTATCACTCTTGGAGATGATGAAACAATAAGTGTAGAATGAAAGTTTAAATTAGTTTATAATAGAAAGTGAAATGAGCAGAAAACAGAACTGGGGTGGGGAAGACGTGACCTCTAGATCACATCTTGAATTCAGGGCATTACTATTATTCTTTTACTTCTGACTTTAAATTTTACAGAATAATTATTTGTAACATTAACCAAAACAAACATCTGAAAGTTCCTAGTAGCCTGAAATGAACTTGAATGAAGTATGAAGGACTCAATAATAAATATACTATTTTATATAAATATCTATTCAGCATAAGACTAAATATAGTATAACATCACTAGACCAATTCAGACAAAAGTCAACAACTATGTGAAAAGTGTAAGCAACACCAAAGGAAGACATAAACCATTAAAAGAATTTAAGTAAAATACTGAATACTATGAAAAAAAGTATGCATTAGAAATGCCAGGAGAACTAAAATCAGACCTGTAGAAACACATACACAAGATTTGTTTTCTGGTAAAAACCCCCCAGAATTCATTGAAGAAAGAAATTAAAATATCAGAGGAGGGGATTAGAAAAGAAGATAGAGGCAATGATAAAGTATACATTTACAGAGATGCTTCTCCAGTGTATTTCCTTGAGGGACCAGGAGAAATATGGCATCTGATAGTATCTGTACATGCAGTCCTCTGAATGATTTTGTGATCACTGAGGTGGAAGCATTTAGTAATTTAGCACAAATGAAAACTATCAAGTCTCCAGAACTAGATGGAGTTTCTCCTGAGGTTTTATAAAGGAGGCTGTAGAAAAAAATAAGTAGGGCAGTGAAAAGCAACACAGAACAATTGTTGGACTACCATGGATGAAGAGAACAATTTACAGGAAAAACAGGCCAAATATCGTGATTTCATTTGCAGTCCTTGTGGAAGTGTTAATAAGGTAGATCTCTGATCAAATATCATAGTGGAGTTTTGTATGAGTTAGGATATCTAGTGAATTTGGTAAGGGTCTGAAGCCATGACTTGCATGCAAGAGCAAGACTAATCTGGAAGCTATAGCGGAGCCTGATGGTGGCTTCTTGGGTTCTCTTACTGAGATTATTCCATTGATAAAATTAAATGCATTTTCAGAGGACAGAAAGGAGGAGAAATTGATGTAGTTAATACCTTGGCTTCATGCTGTCACAAATAAAATATCCATTTTCCATATGGTTTAATAAGTTTAAAAGATTGACCAGAGCAAGAGTGCAGAGGACAGAAAGGCTTGCTCGTCTATTGAAAAGCATATAGAAAGTAAGTAAAATGAAAAAAAGCTGCATCAATTTACTTGAGTGAGATGAGCTGATTTGCCTAAGCTCACATGCATTGATCTTGGAAAATGATTTCTCTTGCTCTCAAGGGAAGAGCCACTTGTGCCCCACACTGCTCCTGTTCACTGAGTTGATGGACAACTGCAACTGCCCTTCACCACAGTAGATTTTAAGTCCCAAATATGTAAAGAGTTACCTCTGCTTTACATCAGCTGTGCATTTGTCTCCTCCGGCAAGTTATACAAAAGGAGAACATGATCTAATCAATTTTTGTTCCCAGTAACTAATAAACAAGTATCCATATTGTTCATGTTACTTGATACCTCCAGATGGCCCTTTCAAAACTCCATAGTCTTCCTCCAGCTTTCATGATTGTGGCAGGTGCATACTTTCTAACTGCAGTTTCAGGACAAAAGAATTCAGTTATATCACTTTCTCTCACCCCTTGACCTCCTAATGTTTTTATTTTCATGTGAATACTTTCTTGCCAGGTTGAAGCCGACACCTTGTGGTTCACTGCTACACATCCTCACTTGTAAAACAGAATGAGTTGATTTGCAGAGGAGTTTGTTCAGCTCTGCCCAAAGTAAATGTGTCTGCATATATTTCTGTTAATTTATTTTCATTTTTACATGTGAAGAGTGTAGTTAAGAAAATGCAACACTATCCTATACAGGTAATCGGGACTAGACAGTTTTAAATCCACTTTCCTCTAGTACTTCCAAATGTTTTCTTGTTCATTCTGCTGAGTAAATCTGTTGTTGAGACAATGTATTGTAAATTTTCAAGTCATGTATCACTCATCCAATTTTTTAACAGAAAATATTAGACTGGGAGTGATACTGGAGCAAGAATGAATGTCATCTAATTATCAGATCCCATGCTGAATTTACAGGTCAAACAGCTTCATGGAATAATAATTTTAATTTAAATTAAACCATATTTTTTTTTCGAGACTTGAGACATAATGCACAGATATGTTTTTTATGTGGGCATTCATGGACAGACTTTATCATCTTCCATAAAAAACTGAAAAGGAATAAATGTTAAAGGGTACGTAAGCCTCTAAATTACTTAGTTTTGTATTTGAGTTCCTTTTTTATGTAAGGCCTGCTCTCCTGCCTGTTACCTGACTTGTATCTTGGGATAGAGTAAAAGATTGTGAGGAAGTGGGATATTGCATACATCATACAGTATCTTTTGTTTGGGGACTGTGACATTTCATTATGGGCTGGCAAGAACTGCAGTAATACATATTGCAGCTCAGATGAGGTCTCCATAAGTTCATATAGAAGTGGTAAATATCTTCCAGGCACAGTGTCTGAGATTGTCAGAATTTAACAAGTGTTTCCTTGAGCAAGAGGCCAAGCGGGATGCTGAACTGTGCCAAGAACCTAACTTAATGTACAGCTCTAAACCCCTAGACACAATAGCCATGCATTTTCTCCTGAGGCAAAGCAACATTATTTTATAGGTGGATGTCTTTTATTATTATAAAACTATGATTTATGAATTTTATTATTAAACAAAGCAGTGCTTTCATATGAATTGATCTTGAAATAAGCAAATACATCGTCATTTAACCATATGCTTAATGGTATGCTACTTATAATTGTAATGATTGTTTGCCAAGCATAGTTTCAAATAAAGAAAGAAATGCACAGATGGTTTTCTTATTTAAGTGCATTAAAATGCATACAGAAGGTTTAGAAATGCAAATCCTTTAAATCAACTACTTGACAAAATCAGGCTTTGTTCCAAGCTGTTGTAATAGAGTCTCTTGCATATAAATAAAAGATTATGTTACAGAAAGAGAGACAATAAGTCATCTGTATAACAGCAGTCAAGGACTGAGCCCAAAAAGGGCAAAAACACAGGGTTCTTGTAGTACTGAGGGTTGGGGAAGTAAATTGTGTGCAGTTATTTCTGTGGCTGATTGTATAGTAGCAGCAAGATTATGTTGATGCATTTGCCCTATTATAGTAACTTAGAGGGAATTTACTCCTTTAAATACCTCAGCACCAGAAGCCAGCATGGCATTATTTTGATTTATAGCATTATTAGCACAGTTATATTTCAGTTCCCCCTCTTAATCCTTCAGTTCATAGTGTTTTACCAGTTTCTCTGGGATTTCAGCAGTGTTGACAGAAAACTAACTCTGGTTTATAATGACCAAAACATACAAACATGGGGGCATATGGATAGGTGATCCTGTGATGGAAAGCATGGTCCTTAATGTGATGCAGTAATTATTTTTCTTTGAAATTCACAAGGACATCACAATTGTATCAAAGACTCAGTAACTATGAATCTGTGATGACCATCACCAACGGTGATAGGGAGATTTGAGGAAGCTTGTAAGGAAAGATTCAGGGAAAATTTGAGAAAATAATAAGTGAGAGAGTTGTTCATGTCTCTTCTTTCATGTGATCATAGAAGTTTAGATCCATCTAGGAGAACTAATAGCAAATGAAAAAATATTAGTGGAGTCAAAGTAAAAAGAAGATGAGGAGTATGGTTCTGTGTTTCAGGTAGATGAGACATTTGACACAAAATGTCTGCAGTCATGATGTGGAACAATAGATTATTTGCTAGCTCAGTGGCCTGGCTGAGGCAGGTTTGAGAAGGTTTTGGTTTAATTTTCCTTTTTTTTTTTTTGTTTTTTTATTTATTTTACATTTCAGTAATTGGAATATTGAAGACAGCTATTCAGGAGACACTAGTGCACCTCTTAGGTGTCTCAGGTAGAACAATGAATATTCTTTGCTGGTACTGCAAATGCAAAGAAGTGGAACAAGGTCAGAAATACATACGGTGAGGAAAGTCTTACATCCAAAGACTATTTTGTAACATAAAGCAGATGAAACAAATGAGATTTAATTTCATCTGACAGTCTTCCAGTTGGATTGTTTTGATCCTCATGATCACTGTGTTTGTGCTGGTTTTGACTGAAGTAGAGTTATTGTTCTCCACAGTGGCTGGCATAGGGCTGTTTCAGATTTGTGGTGAACATTGGGTTGATAATATAGAGATGTTTTTTTTATTGCTGAGCAGCGCTTGCAAGGAGCCAAGGCCTTTTCTGCTTCTTGCACTGCCACACTGGCAAGGAAGTTGGGGGTGCATGGAAAGCTGGGAAGAAACACAGTTGGAACGGCAGACCCAAACAGACCAAAGGGATATTCCATTCCATATGGCTTCATCCTCAGTATATAAAGCTGGGTGGAAGAAGGAACAAGGTGAGGATGTTTGGAGTGATGATATTTGCCTTCCCAGGTAATCGTTATGTATGATGGAGCCCTGCTGTCCTGGAGTCGGCTGAACAACTGCCTGCCCAGGGGAAGCAGTGAATTCATTCCTGGTTTTGCTTTGCTTGCTTGCATGGCTTTTGCTTTCTCTGTTAAACTGTTATTATCTTAACCTATGATTTTTCTAGCTTTTACCCTTCCAGTTCTCTCCTCCATCGCACTGATGGAGGCATGGGCAAGAGGCTGTGTGGTACTTGGTTTCTGGCTGGGATTAAACCACAACAGCATTCTAGCTGGTGGCCATAATAATGGCTCACTATTTAGTGCTTTTGCAAGCAGTATAGTTAATACTGTTTGCCTAAATATGTGGGATCTATAGAATAAAAAGCATGTTTGACATCTCTTTTGGTGACTTTAATGAAAGTTGCTTATATAGGAGTAGAATTAAAAAATTAATCTCTGCAGGATAATTGTATCACTGCTGTCTCTAATGCTAAAGTAAGAGACAGTGCCACATAAAACTAATATATTGCAATGATGTTTAACAAAAATGAGTAAATTTTAACAACTTTCTTTTGATTCATATAGTCTTCAGAGGATCAAATTTCCTCTACATGCTCCAAAAATCTGAGTTATTGTATGGAATGCCCAATAGTGTAACAAAATGCTGATTTTGCTAAATTGTAGGTTAGATTGGCTCAAGAAGAGTGAAGACAAGTACAGTCACTTGTTCTATACTCTAGTTTAGTTGTATCTAGCGATAAAAGATTAATATTGGTACAAATGGAAGTGGCATTTATTTCTGACTGATTGTATTTTATATCCTCTTTGCTCTCAGGCAGTAAGATTCAGATGAATAGAAACAGATCAAAATCCTGACAGAACAAGACTTTGTTTAAAAATATTACATGTCCCAGTGATCCACACAAATTCTTTCCTTCCCACTATGGGCACGTCTATTTCTACTGGGACCAGTGCTTTGTTTGTGGTAATGTATGCAAGTATACTTGCAGGCATACTCGAATTTGAGCTTTGAAGCAGACTTCATGGGGATTAATTTCTCATTCCTTTGGGTTTGGGGTTGATCTGAAATGCAGAGGTAATACCCTGTGAAGACAGTGATCAAGAACACATAACAAGTATCTATTTGTTAATAAAATATTCCTCAAATTACAATTGGAAAAACAATTAAACTAAATTGGATCAAAAGCTCATGTTCCTCTGTACCCTGTTTCTAACAGTGATCATGAGCATCTGATAGAGAAAAAGGAAGATTAGACAGGCCTTCTTTATTTAATAGTTCTTTAGACTGCTTACCTCATTGTTATCTGTATGATAGCTATCAGTAGTTTACTTCTGTGAGCTTGAGCCTGCATATTGTCTCTCTAACATGTCTCTCATGAAACATTTCCTCTTTCTTTTGGACTTGAACCTGGCTGCTGGACTTTTCTTAGTTCTTGGAGAGGGGTCAAGTAGGTGGCCCAGGCTAGCACTGAGGTTTCTGCCACTTCTGATCTCAAAAAACGCTTGTCCAAGCTGAAGAGTCCCAAATTGGTGGTTGAAGGAGCTCCAGGATGTTTAGCCTGGAGAAAAGGAGGCTTGGAGGAGACCTTATCACACAACACTACCTGAAAGAAGGTTGTAATGAGGTGGGGTTCAGCCTCCTATCCCAGACAACAAGTGACAGAACAAGAAGAAATACTGTCAAGTTAAACCAAGTGAGTTTCAGGTTGAATATCAGGAAGAATTTCTTCACTGAAAGGGTGGTCAGATATTAGAGCGGGTTGGCCATTCCATCATCCCTGGAAGTGTTCAAGAAACGACAGGATGAGGCACTTAGTCCTATGGTTTAGTTGACATGGTGGTTAATGGTCAAAGGTTGGCCTCAGTGATCTCGAAGGTCTTTTCCAACCTTAATGCTTCTATGGATCTTTGATTCTGTGATCAACAGTGCAGCCCACTCCCTCTTACTTGTATATCTTGTACCTTGACCATTTTTTGAGTAACAGTGATTTTCTTCCACCAAGTTTCTAGTATAACTTACTCATTCTCAGCTAGATTTTCCTTTTTATGTTTTTGTATTTCTTAGATTTTTGACACTGGTGTTAAAGTATGCATTTTGGTTCTCTTCACATTCTATTTAAATGATGCTCTTATTTCTTACCACTATTTCTTATCCTTCACCAGTTAGACAATTTATATGGCTTTGATTTAAAAGTTCACTAACAAGCCTCTTTAAAGGCTAGCAGTCTGGTTCAGTTTGAGTTCAAATTAAATTCATTCTTCCTCTTTGGCCTTCTTTTACTCCAGAAGCATTCCATCAGAATCATTGATGCGCAATTAATTTCTGGTAAGATATTTATTTATGAAATATATTCTCTGAATATATTTAAACCAAAATAAGAAGAAAATGTTTCAAAATATAGCAGAGTACAGAATTTTGATATTTCTTTAAAAAATGTTACTACTTTTTAGTTATTTTGCATAATATTTAAAAATTTAATAAGAAAATTAACCTATCTTTTATCTAACTAGTTCACAAAATACTTGTGACAATTTTTCAGTGAAATCAAGACTCACGGGTAACTGCAACTTCAGTTCTCTGAGAAAGGATTTAAGGATGTGAGGGTTAAAAGGATTCACTGTGATATTTACTGCCATTTTCATTATACATGATATAGTCTTGTTCTCATGAAGCATCCAAATAATATTAGATAAACATTCCGCCTTTTGAAGAAATAAATATTCTGAATATAAGAAGTACTTTATTTGTATTCAGTCCATGCAATATTGAAATACAATTTTACTGAACTGTTACTCAATAGCCTTCTTTTTATGGAAGAAGCCCATCTTGTATCAAAACTAGTGAAATGTCACTTTAGAGATCACTTACCCAGTTTGACAGTGAGCTAGAGTGTACAGAAAGTGTCAGCTAAATGTTGGGCTCACCTTTTCAGTGTTAGCAGTTTTTTTCCTTGCTTAATGAATTTACAAAAATATATTGGTTCTTCATGTCTCAGAAAAAAAAACCCAAACAAACAAAAAAACCAAAATGACAAAGTTGAAACTGTACCAGGTTTCAAATTTATTTCCCCTTAATAGTATTTTAATAGGATTATTTTCATTATCTAACAAAATGAGTAGCAGTAAACTAGTTTTTTGAGGTTATAGATGGTGAAGAGGAAAAAAAATCTCTTCTAGGTTCTGACTTAGATTAGGAATTGAGCACTGTCTGACTTACCCAATTAAGGATACTCCTCTTGTCTAGAGGCATTTAAATGAATGCTGATGTTGCAAGTNCTTGTATAGAGGCATTGAAATGAATGCTGATGTTGCAAGTATAAAGCCCATGGCCATACACTTACTGTAGTTTCTGTGATAGAGCTTTATGAGATTTTCTCAAGTGTTGTTGTTTGCCCTTTGATCTGTATTTGCACTAATAACAGCAATATTTGGAAAAAAAAAAAAAAGACTGGATGTGAAGAGTGTTTGAAGCTGGAAAACATGCTTTTGTAGGTGAAATGAGCACTTCTCAGTAGGAAAATCAATCGCTGAGAGGCAATAAA
>VWZG01009035.1:94526-144539 GCA_013396735.1 Grallaria varia
AAAAAAACCCAAACAAACAAAAAAACCAAAATGACAAAGTTGAAACTGTACCAGGTTTCAAATTTATTTCCCCTTAATAGTATTTTAATAGGATTATTTTCATTATCTAACAAAATGAGTAGCAGTAAACTAGTTTTTTGAGGTTATAGATGGTGAAGAGGAAAAAAAAAATCTCTTCTAGGTTATGACTTAGATTAGGAATTGAGCACTGTCTGACTTACCCAATTAAGGATACTCCTCTTGTCTAGAGGCATTTAAATGAATGCTGATGTTGCAAGTATAAAGCCCATGGCCATACACTTACTGTAGTTTCTGTGATAGAGCTTTATGAGATTTTCTCAAGTGTTGTTTTTTGCCCTTTGATCTGTATTTGCACTAATAACAGCAATATTTGGAAAAAAAAAAAAAAGACTGGATGTGAAGAGTGTTTGAAGCTGGAAAACATGCTTTTGTAGGTGAAATGAGCACTTCTCAGTAGGAAAATCAATCGCTGAGAGGCAATAAAGGAAAACAATAACAAGGATTCCTTTTTGCTTTTCAAAGGAGGATTGCAATTAAAAGTAGATAATATTTAATTTTATTATAGAATTACAATGAAAAGAAATAATCTTTGTGTGTATTAGACAGAATTTACTACTATCTTGTTATCTAACTACATTATCATTTCTCTCTAACAACTATCTTTTCTTGTTAGAAAAATCTTTGTCTCAGTATGCTCTAGTGGTTATTCAGGCATCTGTAGGTTTGTTTCTTGGTTTTTTTTAAAAAAGAATTAATATAAAATCATGTGAGTGTATAAATGAAAATTAACACCATGTCTAAACACTCTTTACATCGTATGATGCTCTTAGGGAAACTAATATAAACATGACACTACAAATGTGAGGTACTGAGGTACAATATACACTGCATGTAAATTCTGAAGAAAAAGAGAGGATCTAAACTGATATATAATAAAGTGTACAGATTTTCTATCCAGTTTGATAATTCTTTTGACCTCAGCTTTTTATCCTGCTCTTGCCAAGTTTTTCAAGGAACTTACTTGATCAATGTTTGTTTTTTGGTTTGTTGTTTTTTTTTTTTTTCAGAACAGTGAGCTCTGATATTTGGAAAATGTGCAGCACAGACTTACCTTTCAGTACAGCAAGACAATAAATCATTTGTCTGAGAATCCAAGCTGTGACATATTTTGTATCATTCTAATTCTAATTTACTATACTTTGATATCAAGTGTTCTTTGACAGAATCAGGCTGCATTTCACGTTTTGTCATAGAGCTATGCAACTTGTAGAATGAATCCTCAAAAATATGTGCAGTTTATGTATATTATGTTGCTGTTCTATGCGTGGTCAAAGGGACATAACTTGCAATACTCATTTCAATGACTGTTTGTAATAATAATTGCAAACTGTTGTAATTTTCATGGAATATTTTATCTCTGCCTTTAAAAAAATAGACAGATTTCCCTCTTCCCTGGACTAGTCACTCATTTCCCTTCTGATTTCCTCTTGCATTTGGTGATGATGAGATAGTTCAGTTATAATTTTTACTATCAAATCCATTTGCTGTTGTTTCTCTGTAGTAATATTTGAAAAATTTACGAAGTAAATTAAGATGTTACTAACAGTAGATAACATCACTTTCATAGACCTCCACTGCTTGGTGAAATTATAAAAATAATAACTATATTTTCTGTTAAAGTATTCTATTCTATATATATAAAATAACTGTGTTTGTTGCTTTAAGGCCATGAGATCTAAAGTCCTAAAATTGATGACATTATAAGAATCATAAAACATTGCTTTTTGAAAACAAGGACAATATAGATATGGTTCTGTCACTTGTCTTGCAGTTTTGGTGGGAAAACCTTCTTTTAGATTAAAGAAATGCTGACTTTTGACAATGGGAGTTTAATACTTTAATACTTCATTAGAAGTATTCACATGCTGTGGCAAATTACCTAATTTAAAACATAGCTCTTGAGTTGGACTCCCAGTCTACTAATGACTGGAGTATTTTCTGAGTGAGAATTAGTGACCTGTGGGTTTCCAATATGATATCATATGATATCTGTGTTCTGGAAATAGAGTCAATAAACAAAGTCCTGTTGTATTTACAACTGCTTGAGACTTTTTCCTATGTAATATGAACAGATGAAAGATCAGACTTATTACAGAGATTTGGAAGGGCTGGAATGAAGAAGAGAAAAAAAATGTAGATCCAGAAATTGAGATGCACAAGACTTTTAATTCACTAAGAGAATTACAAAGCAGGATCTTTGTTTCTGCTCTTAGCAAAAAGATTTCCTTCAATGAAAAACTGATGAAAGATCCTGCCTAGTTTACTTGGAAGTGTTCAAGGTACTGCCCACTGTTAGTGAAGTCACTGTGAAGTCTGTAAAATGCAAAGCAGTTCAGATCACATTTACAGGAAAACCCCATTAATATAGACTCTGTTAAATGAGTAATATGTTAATAGATTTACCAGATCATAGATCTATTTAGAATTAAAGTATATTGTCAAGGATGAAGTGTTGTAGTGACACAGATCACCACAAACTTAGTACCTCTGAGTCCTGCTCCGTTAGGACACATGACAGTCCTTCATGAGAACTTAAGAACAAACATGCATCTTGGATTCTTCATGAGCTCACTGTTTTGAAATTGAAAAACCTTAAAATGTGTTTTAAACCACCACTCCTACTCAAAACTCCTACTCCCTTATACTTCTTCAACTGAATGTATATCACATGTAACCTTCTTATGTCATATAGAAAAGCCTTTTTATCAGTGTAGGTAAGTTTTCTCTGGGATATAGTTCTACAGAATGTTCATCTTACCTCTTGAAGAAGCAGATATCCTTGAGGTTTTTTGCTGATTTCTGAGAAAACTGGCTGTCAGCTGTCCCTGGATGGTAGGCAACCATGTAGATAAAGCATTAGTAAAACTCTTGCAAAGAAAATACTGCAAGAAACTGAGAACTATGATAATTTGCTTGAGCATTTGCAATCATTGTTTGTCTGTAGTTTTCAGAGACAGGTGAGCCATACCTGTGTTTAACAGAAAAGAAGTCATTACAAAGAAATCTCTGGGACCAAAATCAAAGAAAAATGATATAGACTGGCATAGCCATGGAATGGCGTGAGAGAAAAGACCTCTAACCATCATAAGTGATTTCTCCATGGTCACTTGAAAGGACTGGCACAGAATCTGAAAGAACCTCTTGATTCTGCCCCTGATAATCCATTTTTTAACTGAATGTTCTGGTTTGAAGGTAAATCAGTGGGAGAAATGAACATTACTCAAGAGAGATTACTAGTCAGAGTTACAATTTACTAAAAAGATTACAATAAATACAATGGTACAGAGATAAAATTGGTTTTAACCCACAAAAACAGAGGTATAACTCAGAACCCTGGGGCATGAAGAGAATGGTGCTTGTTAGACCCTGTGCTGAGTGCCGCGTGGTCCCTCTGAGTACAAAGTAAAAGGAAAGGAAAACCTGTTCGTGAGGATGATGGTCACAGTCTGGTCAAGAGCGGCAGCCACAGTCCTGTTGAGGTTCTTGTCACCCTCTGGATCCAATGAGTGGTACCAGAAGTCCCCAGACCCCAAGATTATATATACTCAGGTTCAGGCAGGAATGCCCAGTACCTTCCCCTGGAGGAGGAGTTTCACAATGGGTGATTTAACTCTGTGAGTCATGGGATATTTTTGGAATCTTTGATGGCCCATTATCAGACATGACCCTTCAGGCTGGGTGTGAAGTTGCTAATGTCTCCCTGGAGGGGAGTTATCTCAGCTGAGTCACTGATATGAAGACAGTAACACTCCCCTGTCCCACAGGGTTCTTCAAACACCCAGCTTGTAGCCTGAGGTGTCAGGTGTGCCCTGGGAAGCTGCTGCAAATGATCCATTATTAACACCTCACCAGAAATTACATAGAGGGTGTAGAATACACAATTTTGGTGGCATCCACACAGCGATAAGCTGGTCCTAGCTGCTGTAACTAGGACACTGAAGAAGGGTTTTGCCCATGGTTCTTTATTTGAGAGTCATTATAATATGGATATGTTACTTTGACAATAGGCATGATGAAGATGATATTGAATTGCTGTTCCTAATCATGAACTGATAGTGTTATTTGAACTTCAGTTAAAATTTCGGTTTTGGTCTGATACAAAATGAAAGTGAAGAAGTAGAAGAAATCCAGGCGAATAGGAAATGAAGCAAAATGTTTCAGTAATTGAGCGAGTATTTACAAAAGAAAAAAAACTTACTTTGTTCTGTCGAGCTAAGGATCCTCCTGCCCTGGTGATGAAATATTTTGTAAAGGGCAAATGACACAGGAAAGCCAAAGCCGAGTTAGTTTTATACATAATACTCTTTCTTGGAATAATAATCAAATATATTAGACAGCAAACATAGGGGGGAAATACATGTGGAAACAAAGAGAATACCATTGAGCCTAGTATTTTATCTTATTACTGACTTTATGTCATTAAGGTGTCTGTCATTATTACCACTAATGATTACATGAAATGCAAATGCATTGAAGAAACAAAGAATTTTAGCTTTCCTAAGTAGGACACAGGTTGGCTCTCCCCAGACTTTCTTCCTTCGTAATTATTTTCTGTCCATGATAATCATGTCTTTCCAAATAAAAATTGATTTACAATCCTCATGCCATTTGTCTTTACCCTGATAGCAGTAACCAATAATGATGGGCAAGAGACCCAGATACAGGATGCTGTTTTGCACACCTTTAAAGTATTTATTTTTTCTGCATTCCTGTGACTGCATGGGGAGAAAAAGTACTGTTGTGATGGGGTCACAATATTTTTGACATTAAAAACTTTGGCATGTTTTTGTACTAGCAATGCTATCTATTCTCAAATGCCTAATGAATGTTCATTAAAGTTATATTTAATGGTAATTCTATTTTCTACCACACTCTTTATCTCAATAAACAACTCTTCATCCTGTCTCTGGGTATCAGAGGTCTAATTACATTGCTGAAAGAAGCGCCAATTGCATTGCTGAAAGAATGATGAATGATGGGAATGCCACTCAGCAGGTATTGGAATTTTTCATTTCTCATTGAATAAAAAGAAGAGTCTGATAGAAAGATTTGAGAGCACCTGTCACATGTGATATCTGTTAAAATATGATAAATCAATAGTTTTACCTTAGCCCCCTAACCTTTTGGACTGAAAAGTGAAGAAAAGCCTTGTTTTCTTCTCGTTTACCATCACAATTGTAAGGTAAAATGTGTTCACTGTAATCTCGTTCATTGAGGTTTAAGCTATGGGCAGTTTCAGAAGCCAGTGCTTAGCATTTTAGCTCAAGATGTTACTGCTTTTCTGACTGATCTGCTTGACATCGCAGTGGACAATACAGGAGAGTATACGTCGTCACTTGTTGTGCTTGGAGTGCCTGAGGGTGTAGGCTTAATGTTAGTTCACATCCCTTTCTCTAAAATATTTTATCTTGTGACTGAAATGAATTTCTGCTTCACAATAACTGGTGTGGCTCTTCAGTGCATAGTGGGAAATTCTTAGGCTTCTGTGTCTCTGCTGTGCTCTGCCTCACAAAGCTTTGCTGAAGCTGAATTCTACTCATTTCTCAGGTCTTGCACGGAACGCATTAGTCAGGAAAATTTATCCCCTACGGCTCGCAATTTCCCCTACCAGTGTTAACACTTTGAAATGTTTCCTAATTTGCAGAAAACTGTAGTTGATTAATAATTAAATATTTTCAGGTGGAATCTTTGTTCACCCATGAGGTGTTCAGTCTTTAGAAATGTGTGATTTGCCTATTTCCTAAATATTAGTTGAAAATGTTTAGGAGAAGAAGTGAAGATCAATTTCACAGACATTTGAAACTGCATGACAAATTGCAGGCAGGAAAAATGGAACTTCCAGATTACATCCTTGATTGAGATACTGGAGGCCCTTTTTAAGTCATTATGCTGTATCATTCTTCCATTTAGTGTAATTTATATTCTCGTTCTTCAGTCTTTGCACATAGATTTATTAAGATACTGTATCTTTTCTGAAACAGGTACACATAAAACTGTAGTAAAATTGCATTTGGCATATAGTAGCCCAGGTACTTAATGTAAATGATATTGTCCTTCTGGTTTTTATTCCACACAACCCAAATATTTTGTAGTGTTGCTGTGGTAATTCTAAACTTGGGGTTTAGGGTTTTTTGGCTTAAATTATTTTTTATCTATTTAAAAAACCGTATTCTTTAAAACTACCCCATATAGAGTTTTCTGCAAAACAGAAGTGGAGAGGAGTCAGTAATGTCATATATGACTGTAATTGCAGGTAGGAGTATAAATTTTAGAAGAGATTAGTTTGTAACTCATGTTAATTGTTTGAATATCTTGTGTTAAGCCGGTAATCAATACTCTGTTTTAGTCTTGAGGTATCTCAAAATCTAAATGGTAAGTTGCCTCTGGCTAGTGTTGGCTTCAAAGGGACAGAGAGCTCATCCTAACTTGTACAGGATTTAGAATGTAAAAAAGGAATACTATCCTCTACCCTGACTTAGTCTATGGTGAAAATATCTTCTATGGAGTATAGAGTCAGTGGGGACTCATGATCAATAGTAGAGTAGCTAATGATGTTGACATTTTACTTTTCCTTAAGGAACTTTTAATAAAATATATGTAAAATACTCAGGGGAACCTGATACATCAATGAGCTGCATATTCATTGCCAGCGAAAGTAGGGAACATGCTATTTATTGAGTCATCAGGCCCATTTATCTAAACATATTAGAATTTCGGCACTGAAAACGGATGGCATGCATTGGGCAACTTCCTTCTCCCTTTACTTGCAAGACCATTCAAGAGTCACACTAGATACTCCTTGCTAAATTTTCATATTTTCAGTAGTGTGGTATATCCACATCAAAAAGACATTATTCTTACAATGCATAAAACTATTTTGTACATTTTCTTAGAACTAAGTATTCTGAATGTATCAACTCTGTCAATCCTCCCTCATTTTACTATATATAAATGGGTTATAGCACCAACAAGTTCTGCTGCCTTACAGTTGTAACAGCTGCTGGTAACTTACGGTTTGGCTGGAAACACACCAGTCTCTTGGCTAGCATCATATTTCTCTAGAGTCCCCAGTTTTCTTCAAGACATCAAGATTATCTGCATCATAAATGTTTTTTACTATCTTGATAGAATTGCTTCTTTAACAAGTCTTTCATCATATGTTGTAAATGTACAGACTGTAACAATAAACTTCAGACAAAAACTGTAAAAAGCTTGTAAAAATATATCACCCTCCTATTAACTTTCTCATCACTCATTTACTATATAAGTAATATTATTTTGCCATGCCAGTAGTGAATATACTCCCTTCTGGAAAATTGTTAGCTGTTTAATAACAGCTTGTTACCTTTATTTTCTCTTAGCCCCTTTGTATTTGTTAAAGTATATCAGACAGAAAAATAAAATATTATTTCTGAAATATCTTTACCTACCTTTTCCTAGACTTGAGTGAACTCTTCAGAGTGAATGGAAAATGCTGTTCAAATTCAGGCTATGTATCTGTGGATTCCTCTGTAGTTTTCTTGTATCTTCAATGTCTTCTTAAATATAGTTTAGAATAAAACTATACTCCTGTTTATAATACCTGCAAAGTTGTGATTTAAGCCAATGTTAGTTTTACAGCAGAAATCTAAACAACATGATAATGGAAAAGCAAAGGATCATAGATTTATAAAGTAAAACCAGATCTTGAAGTGGTAAAATGTTTGCTAAACTGACTGGTGAGGAGTATAAAGTGTCACCCCGGGCAGCTGTGTGGTGAAATACAACCTAAGATATTGCTGGTTCTGTATCCTAGACCTGAAACACGCCTTGAGAGGTCTTGTAATTCTAAAGCAGAATTAACTGGATCTCTGTTACTTGATGAATATAATTTACTTACCTAACTATCAAAACTGTGTTCTAATGCTTTACTTCTTTTATTGTAAAAACATGCAATTGAAAGGAGATGATGTTTCAGTAAATTTTTCTTGTCCCACATACTCCGAGAATGCAAGAAGTGCCCCACTGTATCAATGAAATGCTGTTTAGGGAGAACACATCAGTACAGCTGCTCTCTGTTCCCTTGTACTTTACCTGCAGCCAGACCTGTCAGAGTCTATGCTATCACACCTAATTCTGCAGCCCCTTAAAGGGTTTGTTCTTTTTGTTATCTGGTTATAGATCCATATATTTCTCTCATCCTTTTTTTTGAATGTGCAGCTAACATCTGCCTCCTCAGTCTCCTGTTGCAGCAAGTTCCAGAAGGTCTGTTGTATAAAGTACTTAATTATAGTCATATTAAATGTCTCCTCCTTGTTTAATCTTATTTCCCCTGTTTCTGCAGGCTTTTATGGAAAAGTGTTGTGCATTTGATTTATGATATGGATTATTCTGTTTGTGATAGGGATGGTAATTTTCAAACGTTTCTTCCTTTTTTGCCCAGTAGTTTGAATACTTCAGGACTGTAAAGACTTGCATAGTTATTTTGTTTTTCAAGAATACTGATACAATGCTTTCCCTTCTCCTCATTACTTTTTCAGTTCTGTTTTGGTTATGCAAACACAGCACTTCATACCTGGCCTGAAACAAAGCCTCTGTGCTTGAAGCCATGGCAAAGCTGAGTAAAGCAGAAGGGTCCCTCCATGACCCTCTCTTTGTATTTCTGCCTCAGCCCATTTGCCTGGTTGGTCTTACACTTCAGCCGCTTTGCAAAATTTTATTTCCACACTCTAAAAATTTCATCAACCACATTATCTTTCAGAAAGCCACTTTGAGGCAGTTTCGAAAGCTTTAGTCAAGATTTATGGTTCCTACGCTGTCTCTGCAAGAGAAGTAAATAGTTTGGCTTGACATGTAAATTTTATTATGGTGTTAGTTATCATACATTTCTTTCTTTTTACCAAATGGTAACAAATTTCTCCAAAATTTTTCCACATTTTTCAAATTGGATAAACTTTATTCAATCAAATAATGATATGTTTATGGGTTTAGTTAATTGCCCAAGAATTATAGATGAGAATAGATGTAAATTTCTCATCATTGTTAGGAAATTAGTTTGGGGTTTTTTTTATTTGCCTACTGGTCTCAGCATGTCTACATAAAGAGAAATCTAGGCGCATGCAAGAATGTAGATTTAGTGTTGTTTTCCTGGTAGAAATATAGGTTCATTCTTCATCAGAATTTGTTCTAAGTGTATTGCAAATTCAGCAGGTCTAGGTAGCTCAGACTGAAGTCGGGTGTCATCACCGAGATGAGGACAGAAAGAAAAGACCTCAAATTCCCTGGTAGTAATCATCAAATTCCCACTTTTTCCCTTCCTCATGAGTGAGGATGTGCCTATTCAGAAGCATGCCTATGCCCTTGGTCTCAGTTGCCACTCTGTTACACATCTGCTGGTTTGGAAATAACTTTTGCATAACAGATGTAAGACCAGAATAAGGTAATGCTGTAGATGATTGTCCTGTGTTTTAAACAGAGCAACAAAATCACTGTCTGAATACCAGATTGACACTATTCTCTTTACTTAAACAGCTTGTTTTCCATATTAAGGGGAATGGGTCCAAACAAACCACTGAATAAAAAAGGGAGTGAAAAATGATCTCACAAATGCTAAACTGAAATATCTTAAGATGGAACGATCCATCTTATAAAGTGGAAATACATGCATGAAATTTTTATAGTTACACTGCTTTTGTTCCAGCTCTCAAAATAAAGCTATTCAGTGCATTTGATGAGAGTCTCAAAACAAAAAGGAAAAAGTAGAAAAATTCATGCTGATCATTATTCGCAAGCGTTATACAAAAGACTATAATGTTACTGAGATTTTCTTCTAGTCTGGAGTCTAAAGCAAGAAATCAAGACTCAGATGTTTTCAAGCCTTTATCTTTGTTCAATTATAAGTAATTTTTAGAAAATGCTTTGAAAACAGCAGTGAATGTGTTTCAAATAATAAAATCCTGGTTCCTTTTATAATGCTGAAACAGTACTGTTTATGTCATATTTAATTGTGCAAAAATTCAGTGTGAGACTGAAGAAAATTTAGTGTGAATTGATGTGATAAAATTTACTGCAGACAAGCCGACAGGTCAACATAAGATACTACATCCCAGAACTTCAAGAAGAAACTGGGAATCAATTGTAATAGAAATCAACTGAAATAAATCTGTGAATTCTTAAATCTACAGCAGTTTAATGAACTTGTGGTCCCCTGAAAACTGCTGTCTGGGTCTGGGTGCAGAAGGGTTGCCTTCTCAGAAATTTTGTCTTCTTTTGAATGTATTTTTGGGAGGAGGGACATATCTTTCTGATTAGGCAAAAAAAACCCAGACTGTTCTGGTGAGGAGTATGTGGTTGTACAAAGGTTATTTGTGCTTCTTGTATAAAGATCCATTATTGTTGCCAGCTTGCGTAAAGGAATACAAAACATTTTTTAAAATACCAATAAAAGTACCATGTCATTTCTCTAAGAAAGTCTTGCGCTTATTTTAAATAAGAAATTGTCTGAACTATGTGAAAATGAATATCATTGCCAAAACAATTTCTACAAGAGTGAACATTAGTTTTCAAATATATCTATCTTTTTCTGACATTTCTCCTTTCCTTTTGCTAAAGGCTATATTACACTGGAATTTATCCAGTGCACTATGTCTTTTTAGATCTGCCCATCATCTTCACTGTTACTGTTCTTGCAACTCTTTCTGATGCCAGTTGTGCCAAGATTCCAGTACAGTGCAACTGTGTGGCCACAGAGGTTTCTCCCTTAGTGTTTTTAGCTGGCATAAGTTATATTGGTATGATTTTTAATTCTGTGAAGACTTGTTCTCTTTCTTTGTTATTCAGTTTCTAATTTTTGATGCCATGCCTTCTGACTTGCCTAAGTGAAACTCTGGCTAGAATTTTAAGTGATAACACCTTTCTCCATAGAACTATAGAAAAACTCAGGTTGGAAGGGACTTCAGATGGTCTTTCGTACCACTTGTTCAAATCAGGGGCTGTTGTGAGATCAGACCAAGTTGCTCAAGGTTTTACTCTCCATTTCTTCACTAACATAATTATTGTAATAAATTTCAGTAATTTTATTATTTTTATTTTCCAGGCAATCTTATGATAATTTTTGTTTCAAAATTTGAATATGCCATATAATAATCCATAATTCTCCAATTGTTCCAAAAAGTTTTAACAAGTAGATTAATTTCTGCTGGACTGTTATCTTCCAATGCACTGTTCAGTAGTTGTTTGATCACATAAGGTATTTCTATGTGTGAGCAATCTCATCACTTGAATTGCTTTGTGCATAACATGGAAGTTGCAAGACATCACAGTGAAGTGACTGCAATTTGAAGTCATGGGGTATTCTTTCTTATAATACTACAGTGAAGAAATTCTCATCTATTTTTCACTAAAAAAGTTGTGCATATTTAACAAAAAATTATTGCTGACGATGCCGCCCTCATTGCTCATACAGAAGCAGCTCTGCAGCGCTTAACATCCTGCTTTGCAGAGGCTGCTGAGCTTTTTGGGCTGGAGGTCAGCTTGAAGAAGACAGAAGTTCTCTTCCAACCTGCACCTCAGGAAGCCTTCCATCACCCCCACATCACCATAGGTGAATCAGAACTCAAGTCAGTCCAGCAGTTCACCTATCTGGGAAGCATCATTTCCTCAGATGGTAAGATTGACCAAGAGATAGACAACAGGTTAACAAAGGCATACAGAGCTTTCAGAAAACTCCATAAAAGAGTCTGGCGCAATAAACACCGGAAGAAAAGTACGAAGATCAGTGTCTACAAAGCCATTGTACTGTCCAATCTTTTATATGGGTCTGAATCGTGGGTCATCTACCTCCACCACCTGCGTCTCCATCAGCTTCCATCAGCGCTGCCTCTGCACTATCCTAAACATCCACTGGACCGATTATGTGACCAATGTGTCTGTCCTTGAACAGGCAGCAGTCACCAGTATTGAGGCCATGCTGCTGAGAACTCAGCTGTGCTGGGCAGGGCCCGTCTCCAGGATGAAGGATCATCACCTCCCTAAGATCGTGCTCTATGGTGAACTTGCCACCGGCTGCCACAAGAGAGGAGCCCCAAAGAGGAGATACAAGGACGCTCTGAAACAATACCTCAGCCATGGCCGTATTGACTACCATCAATGGTCCACTCTGGCCTCCAATTGGGAGATATGGAGACACACCATCCATAACGCTGCTGATTCCTTTGAGAATGCACACAGAATCAGTCTCGAGGAGAAAAGACAATGCAGAAAGAACCATGCCTCACCAACACCGCCTATGGAGACTTTCTGCTGTGCCTTTTGCAACCGGACTTGCCTGTCTCGCATCGGCCTCTTTAGCCATCAGCGTGCTTGCAGCAAGCGTGAGTAGAGCCCTTCCCAAATCTTCATTCGTGAAGCCTAGCCATGATGAAGATGATGATTTCTATCATGAGTTAATTGGGTATTGTGCTCGCCCAAAAATTATAGATGAAAAAGGTACTGATCTCAACAAGAAAGAGAAAGGGAAAAGAAAGTTGACTGTCTTTACCCAGTTGTTGAGTCACTTGGTAGTGACAAGGGTCACATTTTTATACAAGTGAATGTTTAGCCTATAACAAATACAGGAGTCCAGTGCATGAGCTCAAGAGAAAAATCACTGAGGGGGTGTTTCCTGATCAGAAGGCTTTGATTGCATGAGGAAACAAAGACATGATTTGAAATCTTTCAGAGAGAGTACCATCAACTCAGTTCTATACCATGTAGTTCTGAAAGCTTGGAAAAAAATATTTTGTCTTCTCTAGGTGGTCTTGGGGTTTCTTTTGTTTGTTTTCCTTCTGTGTTTGAGCTTGACACCTTTATACAGAGGAGTTTTTAATTCCAAGCTATGTTACAAACCCCTTGAAATGGTGCTGAGCCATTTTTGAAGCTTGACAATATGGCATATCTGTCGCTATAAAAGCTTTGCTGTGAAGTGACAAAAGAAAACTAATATATAATAAGATTTTTTTTTAAATTGTAAAAATAATGCAAAGCAAGGACAGGTCTTTTGTAAAGTAAACCTGGCACAGTCTAATCCTGTCTGCGTAGTGTTTAATTTCCAGGTTTCTGAGCTTCATAACAAAAAAGTTAGGAAGCCCTTTACTGACGTAAATTACAGGAACTAAAGGAGGCATTAGCTCCTGCCCCTTTTAAGTTGTGGGTTTTTTCTATTTATGCAGGCCCTCCCTGGATCACTTACTATACGTTATAATTATTGTTTAGTAGCATCACAGGGAAGGAACCTGTTACAACTGAAATGTGTTCATTCAATCTCTCTCCTCAAGTGGTGTCTCTTGATAGCTCATTTCAAAATGGGAACTGACAGTTCATCTCTTTGTCTTCCCTAATCAAATCCTTTTCTTCTTTCATAGGTTGCTGTTCAGAGGAAATTGCATTTTGCTGTAGTTTTGATGTTTGTGAAGCCGTTTTACAGGTAAAGAGGTAGCTGGAGATACAGAAGCAAGGTTGTGCCCTCATAAAGAGGCAGCATCAATTTTGTTTGTATCAAATTGAGCTCTGTAGCCCTTGCATGAGGGCAAATAGAACTGAAGTTTTGCAGCTTGTAGTTTTAGTGGCTTAAATGTTGAGGTTTTGTAGCTAGCTTGTACAAAACAGAGAACTTTGCACTGCTGATTTGGATAAAACAAAATAAGTTTATGAGGCCTCCTCTGGTGGCATTTTCTCATTTAGAACCTGATTTTCCATAGCCATGCTTCATTTCCTACCCAAATTTAGCACCCCAAAATATGCGTCCCAAATTATCATTTGGACTTGAAAAATAATGACTAAAAAAATTTAATCCTAGTATATATATTTTTTTTAAATGCAGAGAAATGAACCCTTTATTTTAAGTATGTAAATAGGCAGTCGGCATCAACCTTCCTCAGATGAACTACCGCAGTTAGGTGAGTGGTCACTGTAGGTGCTCTTTCTAGTCAACATGGAGAAAGTGGCTCCTGATGAACAGCATTTAGTCTTCTTCATATCTGAGCTCCCTTTGTGGACCTCTCTCCATCTACAGACGAATGATAGAGTTCAGTTTCAGTAACACCCACAAAGAATATGCATGGCATATGATGAATTTGTGTCGTGTTGTAGAACTGAGTTGCAGAATAGTAAATACAGAGCAGTGGAAAGGGAGAAATTGTTTTGCAGTACCAAATATTTATCTGGAAAAAGAGGAACCCTAGCTGGACTAAAAGATTTTCAGTGAATATTTTCACAAGCAGTGTTTTCATCCCTTGTGTAACAGTTTGATTCTGATTGTGTTTCAAAGATCTTAATGAGAATCAGTGTAGATACTAGATTTCTTCCCTCTTGGTTATCTTTATAAATCTCTGTGAAAAGCAGAATAAGGAGCTACTGATGTTGGAACACTTATAACCTCCTCTGTGAGGACCTATCGCATGCAGCAGTGAAAATGAGGTTTATATTCTGCTCTGTTTGAAGCCAGTTTGTTTCTTTACCTTTTCTTATTTCAAGGGGTAAAAGAAAAAAAATTATGTCCTAAAGCAGCTGCACCTATGTCTTTTGCGGGTTTTAGTTTTGGTGGTTTTTTTACCTTAATGTGTAAACTAATAAAAGCATTTTTGATTACTTTTTTTGTTCTTTACAAAGTTGACTCTCATGAGGGTGGAAACAAATAACTTCTTCAGTGCCTGTGTAACCACCGAGCCCTGTATGTTAGGTTCATTGTAAGCTGATGCTGATTGTATGTGCAATGCAATGATTTGGGTTCTCAAATCGGATATCTGACGGGTTTAGCATCCTTAGAAAAGGGCCTTCAGTAGGAGTAGTTGTAGAATAAGGCTGTGTAGACTGTGATACTGTGAGTGTATTCCCTGATTCTTTCCCACTGGTGATGAACATTCCTTTCATTCAGCTGAATTTGAGACTGTGCAGAGAAGTGTAATCAATACTTTTATGCACTACTAAGAAAAAATGTAATTCTGTTCTCTTTAAACTGGACAAATGAAAAGGGTGAGTTCTACACAGTGCAAAACCAAACACCACAAATCTCTAGACTTATATTTGGGAAAGAATAACTGATACATTCCACTGACATTGCAAAAGCCTCCCTCAAACTTGAAAGACAGATGACAGTTACAGGATGTGTTATTTTTTTTATGGACTAATTAGTTGTGTTTCCTTTCAAGGCTGGTTGTTTTTCATCTTTATATGGCCCACACATATGTGTGTTTGATCTGCAATATAGAGCAAGAATGAGTCTCTCTGCCAGCAGAAAAGTAGGCTGGCTGTGTACACAAGGGGGACAGATTGTGCAGTCTGTGAATGTTGAACCCTATCTGAAGGAAAAGGCTCCCTTTTTACTGCCTTCTTTTTTTTTTTTTTTTTTTCTTCCTTTATCTTATAGCCAATTTCCCTGATCAGTTCCCAGTCTTTTAAGAATGTTTATTCCAAATATGCAAAGTGTCCTGTGCCTCCACATTCCCTCCAGCTCTGTAAGGGAAGCTCATAAGTAATTTTGGATAATTTGTATAGTTCATGGTAGGATGTGAACAGCATGCTATGCTCCTCTTTTTATACAATGAAACCACCATTAAGGGATATATTTTTTCCCCCCAATTATAATTTGCTGCACTCTTTCGTAGTGAAATGCAAGATTTTTTTTTTCCCAGAGAAGAGAACAATATATGACTGATACGAAAAATAAGTGGAGCTCAGATGCTGCCAAAATGGCATCACATTGACGCTGCAGACACAAGGCAAGACATCATTATACCTCTATCTTTAAGGAAATGGAAAATTATCTATAGATATTTTGTTAGATTTTTACATTAAAACACAGGGAATTGGAGTTTGATTTTTGTTCTACATTTATCAAGAAAATTAAATCCATTTAATTTGCACAAATGTAAATTATACTTCTTCACCAAATCCTAGCATCTTTAAAGAGAGAATATGTTCAGCACAATGACCTTTGGAATTGGAGAGAATTGTTGGTAGTAGGGGTCAAATACAATGGGGAGAAAATGCAGGAGACCAATGATGAAAATTCTCATTTGTTACAGGGATGATACACATGTATGTAACAATTTTCTGAAAGGCCAAGACTTATGTAGTTTTTCTGCACCTATATCTGCAAAAATGTGACCAGTTGAATTCAGAATAGGCCTATTGTGACTTTGTTCAATGTAGGTCTTCAATGATTAGTTATTAACTTTGTGTTACTTTTTTGAGTTATCTGTGAAACGTCGGACTCTTGCTTATATTGTACTATGAAAGGTGTGTTCTTTCTGCAGTTCATGTCTGTATTGTCTTTCTGCTGTAGCTGATATAATTTAGGTTTATCTTCATTCTAGGTTTTCTTAGTTTAATTTCTTGCTGTGTTATTTTATATTTTGCAACATAGTTTTTTTTGATTTTCATTGCTTCCAAAACCTTTCTTACTGTTTTGTGTGAACAAGAAAACAAACAACATTCAACAGGTAGTGCACCTAGGTAGTATATGGAATATCACAGATCTAGTAGTCCTTACACAGATAAAGTACACCTTGTTTATACTTTCTTTTAGCACTTATCAATACTTTTCCTGATGTTGTAATGCCAGGAGTATTAATACTAAATCTGTGCTAAAACATGAAGCAGTACTAGTTTGGTCCAGGTTGACACTGTATGTATTTATTTTTTACCTTAATTTTTGGTTAAATGTGAATGCATGCTGCCTATATAATTACATTTTTGTTTCAAATCATTCCAAGAAAATGAGAAAAACCTAATATGGTGTGAAATCATTTGGTGCTAAAAGTGATAACAATTTTGTGTAGAAACAGCTTATATTAAGTTAAACCATCAAAAGTTTTTGATCTAATGACAAGAGTTTGTCATCAATTGGTACAATATACTCAAACATTGCAACAACATCTAACCTTTTGTCATACTTTCTGGGGTCATAAGTTCATAAAGATTACTGCTTGGGTTAGGTTGAGGTAGTTTTTCAATAATTCCTTATTAAAATATTTGTTGCTATCTCTGTATCTAGTTTATGTAATTCCATCTAATTGTAGTAAAATTATTTCTGACTGATTTTCCATTTCTCCTCTGAGAAGAGGGTAACTGAGCCACACAACAATGCAGGTCACAAGACTTTTTTTATTTGCTGCATTTTTAACTCTTCTTAGGGGAAAGAGCAGGAATGAGACTTTCCCAGCTGAAACGCACAACCACTGAAAAAGTGGCTTTTGTTCTCCTTTTCCTTTGCTAGTCGTAGTGTCCCTGTGGAATGGGTGCAAAAGTGGGAGGCAACACTTTCTTATCTACTCACAGCTTTTCTGCTGCGCGTAGGAAATTCAAACATAAAGTCACGGTTGAGAACATAACTGTCTTAATAATGTAGCAAGACCAGTAAATGACTCTGAGTACTCAGTTACATTTAATAAGGTTTATGCCCCAGAATATGCCTGCAGTTCAACATTAAAGAAGGAAATCTACAATTAACAGATCAATAATTCATAACAAGGAATATAGTCTTTTAAAATAAGAAGCTCTGGTAAAGATCATTTCCAGGTCATCTAAGATAACATATTATTCATTTTTGTAATGACGCGGAAAACAAAGTCTGATGAAGACCATTGTGCTTATTCTGCCTTTAATTTTTTCACTAAAGAATGTTTCAAGTATTTTAAAAGCTGTTTAGTCTCAGTGTTTTAATTTTACTT
Source organism: Grallaria varia (assembly GCA_013396735.1). Classification (NCBI taxonomy): domain Eukaryota; kingdom Metazoa; phylum Chordata; class Aves; order Passeriformes; family Formicariidae; genus Grallaria; species Grallaria varia. The sequence goes on from VWZG01009035.1 coordinate 112,295, forward strand.
TTTTTTTAGAATGGCCTAATTGAAGATGAAAGTGAAACTAGTAAGAAATTTAGAGGAAATTGATAGAGGAATTGTGAAATATTTAAGAAGGTTAAAGAGGCTCAGACAATATCCCACTGGCTCAGCATGATATTGACATGATCATTGCATGCATTCATGCAATCATATGCAATGATTGCACCATAATCATTATGTATTTTAAGACATCTTACAACCAGAATCTTTGGGTTTTTGGGCACATACACATGCGGATAAGGATCTGGCCAAATTGCCTCATCTTTTATTGTCAATACCTGTTATGTTTCTTTAAGATCGTCAGTGTGTGGACATTATTTTTTCCTAGTTTTGATTCTAAAATGTCAACACAAAAAAAAATTCCCTAGCTTTGGAACATCTCAGTATGGAAACACTATAATAGTACATATATGCCTCTGGGTTTTCTGCTGTAACTTCAGCAAAGTTTTCTGGTTTACAGAAATTGCCAGAAGCAGAGGGAATAAAGGTCATTTATAGTTTTGATAACCCTGATCATCATCCTTCTATGGCTATGAATATATGTTTATTTATATGTGCTCCACTTTTTTTTCTACTCTATGCCAAATTTCACTTCTCAAAACAGCCATTTCATTTTCAAAGAGAGATCTCAGGAAATCAAAACTTTTTTTTATAGTTGAACTACACTGCCTATAAATCAGGATCACCCAGGCAATGAAGAAGAGAGAGAAATGTGTACATTAAAAATGGAACTCTGTAAAAATAGAGATAAGAACATCCATCGGTACAAGAAGACCTTCAAATATTGGAAATATGAATAATGTAGATCTCTGTTGGACTCAATATGCTCAAAACAGAAGGTAGGCATAATTTTGCCAATACGGTGTGCCATAAAGCTGAGGAAGAACGTAACAGAAAAGACTTGTTCATTTTCACCCAGGAGGGCAATGACAAAACTTGCCCAGTTTTGTATTTTTCATACATCTCATGATTGAGATGGAGTTGATTGTAAGACCGTAAAGTTAAATGGAGAAATTGGTTTCACGAAGAATATTCAAGTCCAGAGAGTCCTGGTTTGTTTCCTGATTTTGCTGCTGATCAGCATCCTCCTATGTTTGAAGCATCAGGCCCTGTTTCTTGTGCTGACATTCATTCACCCTGTGGCATTACTTTTTTCCTGCTGGGTAGATGATTGCACCCACCTTTACAGAACACACATAGACGTGTACTTGAGCCCTTGAAATCTGTCAATAAACATGTGCTAGTTTGATGGAATTCATCCTATTCCTATAAGCCTATCACCCTCTAAAACTCCTTTTCCCTCTTCCTCTGCACTGTGCAATTGTACTTATGGGAGCATTGCTGTGCCAGTAAGGTGATCATGATCTTCTCTGCTGAATTTGGGTGTGCTTTCCTTTTACACAATGCATTCCGTCTTGGTCAGGCCAGGCTGGAGTTTGTCCAGCTTGCAGATTAGGCTTTAATTGGCCTGGACTAGGGTCACTGGTCACTACAGCAAGGCATTCCATGCTGGAGGACTGATGCCTTGTTCCTCCTTAGGGTCTAGCGCCCTTTTTTCTGACACTGCTGCAGTTGAGCCATGCTGTGGTAGTCAGCACTATGTAATAGGCATGAGAGTTGCTAATTTTCTTCTGCAGCTGCCTGAGAGTGAGAATTATTCTCTTAACTGACTGTGTCAAACTGGAGAGGAGATGCCAGGGTTGTCTGAAACCTACCAGTCCCAACCGCTCAATGCTTGGATGCTGCTTCTGAACTTAGAAACATAAAATTGCCCATGCTCTGCCTACCCATTTAGCCTTCCAAAACTAAAGGAACAGCAGCAGGACCAAGCTCAAAGTATTTTGCATGGATTTGGTAAGACCTTTTGTGGAGTGATTACGGCTGCAGGCAGACTGCCCTTCTTTCAGTATCCATTACACGTTTTGCCCCCCTTGTCACACTCTGACTCCAGAACTAGTACCATGCATAGCGGATAATCTAGTTTTGAGAGACAATTATGTCTGTAACAGGTACGTGATGAGAGGGCAAAAGGTCAAATATTTAAGTTTTGTGTAGCTGGCAACACAAAATGAGCCAAACTTCAAGGCTTTGCAGAACTTCTAGAAATCAACTTTGGAAGATAGTCATTCTATTAGAGTAATCAGTGTGATACTGGATGCCAGTAATAATAGTGTTAGCTGTATGAATTTAAAATCAAGTAGTCATGATTTATTTTCAGGAAGACTTAATGCCTAATAATTCAATTCACTCTCATCAAAAAAATGAGATAATTATCTCTAATTCTCTCCTCCGGTGCTACGATGTTGTTATTGTATAGGGATGATATATTCTTATAGTAACTCATTATTAAATACAAATCAGATCACATATGACAGTTTCCATGACAGTCTAATCAAACACTAGCTCTTAAGTCAGAAATATGAAATAATTCAAGCTATTTATTTTAATTACTTGTATGTTAATTAATCAAATGCCTTTCCCAAGGCAGTGATTATTTTAGTCAATATTCCTCTCATGTATGCTCACACACATCCACACAGATTCACTTTTTAATGAAGTTAAACTTCTCTTGTGAATATCATCGAAGTTAAAAAAAAACAACCTTGTCAAACAATATAATTTTAACCATTCCACATGGTCATATTATTTTTGCTGAGTGTTTGGTTTCCCATTTCCACTTTCCCATTTCCAATTCCTAAAGTGAATTTAGGAATTTTTTCATGAATTATGAGTATTTTTAAGTTACTGTATAATGTGTATCCTGTGACGTTTAAATTATTAAAAATATATTGATTAATTGAATATAAACTAGCTTTTGAATTTTAATAATCTCAATACCTACTAATTAATTTATACTCATTGTTTTTGTCTCTCAAGTTCACTACTGTAATGATACTGCATACTGGAATGATAAGCACGTAGCATAAATTTGGAGAAAAATGCCATTAGTTAAAGAACATTATATATTGTACTTTTAAGTGATTAATGTTCAGTCACATGCTGGATTTACTGTTGAACTATATACATCTCCTAAGGAGAAATCAATTTTGTCATTGTTATCACATGACGCAGATTAAGAAATATTAAAGTATTTAAAGTCCTTTATTGCTTTTAAAGGTGAGAAAAAGGGTTTATGTGAAAAATTTTAAATTCTGTTGACAGCCTGACTAAGGCAAAGTTTTTCATATAGAGTCCTGATCTTACATCACGTCTTTCATAGTTGGTTCACTTGTTACAGCTGAACTTGCATCGTTACGGGGTCTTGCTTCTCACTGGCTAGGTTGAAACGATACAGAAAAGACCAGTCTTCTTTTGCCAACAACAGTTGCAAGAATGTCTTTACTAAGTGAAAGCATTTAGAGACACCATAATCCTCTTTGAAAGAACACTCTGTGATTTTTGGAAAGGTCTTCATTTTTTTCCAGCCCTTCGTAACCTACAGAAAGGGAAAATCCCGTCAAACTTGACAGAGCATTTCAGGAGGAAGTTTGAAGACCCATGTATGCTGTTGATATTTGCCCATGGATGTATCAGAGCTCTAAATCATCTGAGATGTACATTGTTTTTTCTTGCTGTCATAGCTGTATATTTAAGAATCATTGGTGTTATAGCCTGCAGTCAAAATGTTGCTAGTTATTCCTGGTTTCTCTTTAAAGAACACAGAGTCTAAATTCCTGACAGAAGATCTAATGACATATTCCTTTGGCTATTGATGAGAGACTGGTCCAAGCTTATTATATTGGTTCTGCAGAAGTTGTTTGAAAAGTAGAAAAAAATTCATAGACTCACAGAATCATTTGGGTTGGAAAAGACCCCTGGAAATCACCTAGTCCAGTTTGCCTTCCCTATTCAGGCAGGGTCAGCTACAGCAGATTACTCAGCACTGTGTCCACTCAAATTTTAATTCTTAAATTAAACAGTTGTTTTCTTTTTGGAAGTATTGGGTTGGCACAGGAAAGTGCACATTTTCTTGAAAAAACCCTCAAAACGACAACAGAGAAACAACACCAACATGCAGAATGATTTTCAAGTCTTAGCTGATTTTTCTCTTCATATTGACTAAATCCTGAGTAATGTCACCCATCTCCCCATACAGAGGTCTCATTGTGTGACCTATGAATCAAAATTTAGTAAGCAATAAAATGCTATAGCAGTTTTTAAATGCCAGTTTTATGCCCTTGTGGTGGGTTGACCCTGGCTGTATGCCAGGTGCCCACCAAAGCTGCTCTGTCACTCCTCTCCTTGGCTGGACAGGGAGAGGAAAATATAATGAAAGTCTGATGGGTTGACATATGTACAGGGAGAGATCACTCATCCATGACTGTCATGGGCTAAACAGATGTCTCTTGGGGAAACAACTGGGTGTTCTTTAACAAAACACTGTGGAAGTGTTTAGTGTCTTGGTTAGAAAATATACCTCTTCATTGAAGTATTCTGCTCTGAAGACTACAAAAATTGCTGGCCACTGTCCTGCTGCATGAGGTTCAAGACATGCCAAGAAACCACATATTTTGTGGTGCAAGTTCTGAGAGGTAGTCTGCATAGGATGAATCATTAAAGGAAAGGAGCTTAGCAAAGAACAGAATCCTGTGTTCAGCTCTGTGATGGGCAATGCATTGCTTCTGGCAGCAGCTAGGGGTTTTTTCTTAGTAAGCAACATCTTCAGAGCAGACTGCTCCTAATTTATACATGCGCTCGTAACAATAGGTATTCTGTTTCAAGCATCTCTGCACCCATAGGCAATGAAAGTACTATTTTTTTCACAATTCTTCTAAAAACAAGACAAATGAATGACCTAATTCAGAACTAAGAATCCTCTTTGTACCTGTGTAAGTGGCTTTATGTGTATTCAGGCATGCTCCAGAAACCACTGATGGTTAGCTCATTCGTTACATTGATTGGCAGTAAAACATCAAGAAAAGCATCTATCAGTGATCATTTTGTCAAGAGAAGTCCAGTCTGTACAGCTGCTGTCTAAGTGGATCTTGGCATTTTGGCACAACCTCTAAATCACTAATGAACAAAATGCAATTATAACGAGAACAATAATATTGGTTCTGACAAAGTATTTAAAACCAAAGAAAGGGTCACAGAACCCCGGCTCAAGAGCCAGAGCATTGGCTCAAGTTTTATCTGCAGAACTTTTCTTTCTCTTTTGGCCGATCTCCTCCCAGACATCATCCCCATCCCCCATCTGCACCCTGTACCCTGCTTCCGTCCCCTCCTCCTCCTTCTTTCTGTTATTTCTTTTTATTTCAAAACCTTTTGAGAAACAATGACAGATCCGCTTTTTCTTTTCTTTTTAAGTTTGTTAAATATTTATGAATCTAGAGGACTTTCAGTGCTTCCTATTTGTTAAGGTTTTTGCTTTGCTGTGTTTTTCCAGCAGGAACTATAAATCAATCAGGAGCTGTACTCAGAATCATAGGATCTCAGGTAGGAATGAAGCAGCTGATGTTGTTCAGGGTGGTTAGTACTGCAGGGAAACCAGTTTGAAAAGCAAGCTTGTCAATGTGAGGGATTGCAAAATCATTTGTGACAGTATACAATGAATAAGATAATTAGCTTCTTCACTGGCTTGAGGAAACGAGGCAAAGTAGCTTCCAGAAGATAATTTCTATTACACTGGAATCTAGACTTGCACAGCTTCACCATTCATTAGGAAAAAAACATCAAGGTATAATTTATGAAAGCTCTGGTAGCAAAATGAAGAGAGTTCTTTACACTGGACATTGAGCAAAAAAAAAAAAGACAATTTAAGTCAAGGCCACATAAATTTGCAAGGAATAAATTAATTGCATAGAACTGTAGAATCATAGAAATAATGTCCATTTATTCAGTGATATGAACTATGGTGATCTCTTTATTAAATCTGCAGCATATCTTGATGCACAGTCAATTGAAGTTATGAGCCATATACTTACATTTCCATTCATGTTGAGAATGATACTTGCCATGAACATCAAAGGTCGCATGGGACTGCACATCAGCTGGCTTTCAACCATCGTTCAATGTAAGTAAGTTTCTTTCCCATACAGTTTGGTGTGACAAATCTGTGGCAGTTCAAGGAGGCAATAGCAGCTAACAACCCAGAGAAATAGTGTTGATGTAGATCAATATATGTTACTTGCCTGTACTGGGAAGCCAAATTTTAGAAGGCTATGTGAGCAGCTTCTGGATTTATCTGCATACACTGTTTTTGTTGCTTACTCATAAAAAAAGGAAAAAAGAGACAAAATTTGGGTGAAAAACATGTTTGATTTGCACTCAGCCACAGGGAAGGAAGTGTTCAAAAATAAAAGAACAAGTCCTCTGCAAATGCAATTTTGTGTACAGAATTGTAATTTCAGAAGTTGCCAATGAGAGTAATCAAGCCCTTCAGATGAAAGTTGAATTTAATAATAGGCCATAGTTTAAATGATTCTTAATGTACTCATTTCCTAAATGGGAAGATAATCTTTTTTTGGAGCCACTTGTGGATTATTTTCAGAGTCACTTTTTCTGACTACATGATTTTTTTCACAGCTATATAAAATTCTGTCATATATATATGACGAGAGACAAAACAGTCTGAAAAGGACATCCCAGATAAGAACTTTGAAAAACTGGAGATAAAAAGAAAAGCTCTGATAAAGTGCTATAATTCCTTCTTTGCATCCTTGTTTTCTATCTTCCAAAGCATTGCTCATCAGTGGTTAGTAGCTTTTTTATGTATATATACATGTGTATTTTTATCTTTCCAAACAATACTACAACTGACTGTGATCATTCACATCCAGATCAGCTAGACTTCCAAAGTGCCCGATGGAGATAATCTACATTTTATTTGCAGTGCCTGCTGCATAGTGTTGTGGTGAAAACAGAAAAAGACATGTTGGCTTGGCATCATATAGGGCTGGCCTAGCTCAAGTCAGGCATGAGTTAGCTTCAGTGTGATGTATTTAAACCACAGGCTAAAGGGTTTCCAAAAGTAAGTTTCCCATCCCAGAAAACAGTGCAAAGTAGACTAGATGGCATGTTTTGTTGTCCTCCGCTACCAATGAGCAGGGTTGGGAGGGTGAGCATGACATCTCAACTTGCCAGCTGATATGGTGTACTATGGTTTGGTGAGTTTTATCAGCAAAGAAACACACACTATATGTAACACTACTTACCTGTTTCTTTGTTCCTGAGGTCAGTTGATTCAAAAAAAATTACTTTTTCTTGTGTTATTTCATATGAAGAACCCAGAAATAGGAGTGGGAAACGATAAAAACTATTCAAGATACAATATTTTAGAAGCCTCTTTTGGCAGTTAACGTTATGAATATGCTGTCTGTTTATTGCAACATCATTAGCTCCTTGAAGCTGTAAAAAAATAACTGAATGAGAAAAAAGGTCATAGTTAAAGCTCTTAACGTGGAATCAAGGGACACAGGTCTGCTGGGTAACACCCTCTGAAATAACAGTGAGTAGCTATAACTGTTCATACAAACTGAAAAGTTACCTGGACTTGCTTTGTGCAGAAACATGTACAATTAAACACTTCATGGCCTAGGTGCTGTCTAGGGTCCTATTCATCTGTATCCAGCCCTATGATGCCAGTTAAGGACAACACAATTTAAAAAGAGGAGAAGTGTAAACCATTTAACATCAGCCAGGTATTTCTTCTGCTCTTCATGTAACAGTTCAATTGCTTCTCTAGGCAGTAGGTAGTTACAAAACAAAGGACTAAGGTCAGCATTAGGACTGCCAAGTTTAAAGACTGTAGTGAAACACTAGCAGCCCTGATTCCTTGCCTCCAATGATGAATTCAGGCTACAACTTCAGCTGAAGTAATTTGACGTAGTTTAGTGCATAATTCTATTTAAATCTTATGATGCATTATTTGCAACTAACATTTTTCACAAGTTTAAGCCTTTCCTGCAAACAGTATAAGGTTTCCATGGCATCTGACAAGCATATCCATGAAAACGATTAATTCAAGTGAAGTCAAAGCCTAATGATACGTTTTGTAGCCTGAGGAAATACTATTGTGCAAACTCTTGGATAACAGTCTTCAACTTCCCAATTATGGGCAAGGCAAAAGTTTAAAGCCACAAGCATATTGTTCTAAGCTTGGAATTCAAAGCCTGTATCCAAAGAATTTACTAAAGTTACAGAATGCAATTTTAAAAAAAAGCCTTTGAAATATCGAAGTCGGCCACCCAAAGTTGATTTTAGAGACCACACAATAAACATACAGCTAAAATGTTCATATATATTAGATACATGCCAACTTTTCTGCTTTTAATTGAAATTGAAGCCAAAGTATTGTCAGAACAGTCAGGANCACAAGCATATTGTTCTAAGCTTGGAATTCAAAGCCTGTATCCAAAGAATTTACTAAAGTTACAAAACGCAATTAAAAAAAAAAAAAAGCCTTTGAAATATCAAAGTCAGCCACCCAAAGATGATTTTAGAGACCACACAATAAATATACAGCTAAAATGATCATATATTATATACATGCCAACTTTTCTGCTTTTAATTGAAATTGAAGCCAAAGTATTGTCAGAACAGTCAGGAGAACATCATTGCAAGATATGAAAGTTTTGCAAGTTCTATGACTACAAGAACTACTTTGGAGTACATACAAAAGTTACCACAGAATTGTTTCACAAATAATTGCTTTCATTTTGGTAACCTCTTACTAGCATTTCAGTAACATTAAAATAATAAAGCTGGCTTGTATCAATTAAATAAATCAATATCAATCACATAAATCTCAAAAGCAAACCTTCAACTTCTGAGTTCTCTGTAAGCAGCAAATGCAATTGACATTGACTTTTGATCTTCTGTGTATTCTTTAGGTTTCATTAATTTTAATTATGTTTATCTTGCTCTATGAGCAGTTTCAATAAATGCTGAGTAATGACTATAACAAATTATTAATGTCACCATCATAATTCAAAGACAGCTGGAAATATGCATACATTTGTTCTTTTAATTTTCATGCTCTATTGTCAAAATGTAGATTATGCTAAGTGGTCTATTGAGAATTATTAATTAGTCCAAATTCCATCAGTAATAATGAAGTTAAAATTCTCCAATTGTATGAGTACTTTGGGATGATTGCATTATACTAATGCAGTGGACTGTAGAGAGTGAAAGAGGGGACTTGGTTAAGAACGAAACACTGAACAACAGAATATCTGGATTCTAATCACATGTCTTGTGAAATCACTGTACCATCTTTTGTGAGGGTGATGTTTGCTTTTCTACCTTTGCCTGTGTCCAATAAATAACTATATGGCTTAGAAGGGTATCAAGGTGCTTTAATACTTGCCATTTTACCGAGTATTCTTATGCATGCACAAGACAAAACTAAAAACTTGTGTGGAAACATGAATGTCTGGGACCATTGTTAGAGTATCATTTGAAGCCTTAAAAAGAAGTTAATATTCTAGAATATTAATTTTAGACAGAAGTATGGCAGGTAAAAGGCATTAGTCTTGAAATTTACTGCCTGTTGTATACTTTGACTTACTCAGTAGGTGTCTAAAGTCATGGCTACTGTGTTCTTCCACAGACAACTGACTTACAAGTGAAACTTGTACTCTGAGCAATTTGCTTGTCTTTCCAAATAAGCCAAAGAAGACTTTTACCTCCCACAGTTTACATCTGGAAAGGCAATTACAAGTCTGAGAAAGGATGTATGTGAGTCCCCCAGGTTAGCTGTGCTTTCTACCACTGCTGATTGAGATTTCTACTGCAGAAAATCAAAAAATACAAGTTCAGAAGATATTTGCATCCAAAGGAGACGGCATGAAATCTTCCTCAAATAAGGATACCAGACAAAGACTTTATAGTGAGAAGGACTTCAGTAATTCATGAAAGTTTAGATGCTTCTGTACTAGAACAAAACACGTCTTCCTGTTTTTGTTTTTTGGAAGTGTGGTTGGGGTTGGTTGGGTTTGATTATGGGGGGGTTTTTTTGGAGTATTGGTTTTGTCTTGTTTTTTTTTTTTTTTAACAAGAGAAAATATTAAGAGCTATGTAATACTGTGCACAATGTCCATAACCAAAATGCAGTCATAGTAACTGCTGTAGTGAATCCCCTCACTACACCTGGCTTCTGTTCCTTCTGAACTCTAAGAAACCAGACCAGTTCCTCATCTTGTCTCATAATGACTTTGGTAGAGGTTTACTTATTAGCCAATTGGAATATCTAGCCGTATATATTTTGTTTTAAGCCCTCATTTATATTTGTCAAGACTATGAGAAAACTGTAGATGCCTCTTTTGAGCATACATGCATTATATATTGAGACATAGTTTGCTATGTTTAGGCCTGACCTGCTTTTGATTCAAATCCTACTTGGACAACATATAATTCTTCAGTGCAGCAAAAGAGTAGAAACGGGTTTTGCTTTTTTTTTTTTCCTCAGACAGTATATTCAACACAAAGAGGGGAAGAAGTAGCTGAAAGAAATTATCTCTGTTTCACTGTGTGGACCTATTTAATGTTAAACTCTTAGTCCCTTAGTGTAATGCCAGATTTATCTCCAGAAGTTTGTATATTTTCCTCTCTTTATTGCGTTTTCAATTTGGGTTTTGTTTACCCTTTTTGTTGTGGTACCCATTTGATTTCAAGATGAGATTGCTTTCTATTCACAGAGATCGCCTCTACAGATTAATCCAAATACAAGAACTTTTTCTGAAGCTTTTGAACAATTGAACTCTCAACATTTCTTAGGTGGAATTTGAATGTATGCACATCCTCATCACTCTTGTTGGTGAAGCTGCTATAGCTGCATGTAAAGTAAAGATTTTTTCCCATTAGGGTTCCACTAAACAAAGGCCACAGTCTTTGCTTTGAATTGACACTGAAAATCTGTCTATTGAGAGAGGTAGTACAATATGCATTTGCCAGTTATTAATAAGTTGTGCCTAGTTTTGAATTTGGATGGATGCTCTGCACTCTGTAAACATGGAGAAACAAAACTGATTTTCCAAATGAAACGCAAAAGATATAGAAATCACATTATATGTATTGTTCTTAAGAAAAATAAAGAAAGAAAGCATTAAAGAGAAGGAGATTTAAAAAAACCCTACCAATGAAAAGGGTGTTTCAGTAAACATTCTTGCTAATTGTAACAGGGATTTTTGTTATTTCAGGGTGGGTTTTTTTCTCTACTTTGAAATATGACATTTTGGCACTGTTGGGTTGTTTTTTTTTCCCTCTGAAATGCATATATATAAAACCGTGTGCTGGTGAAACATTTTCAGACAGCTTTGATCACTATAACCCTAATCACAATCCTAATCAGCACTCTGAGCTACCTAAATCATTCTAGGGCAGAGAAGGATGATCTCAACAATATTATGGGGGAATTGTGCAAGAATCACATTAAAAAAGTTAAAATTAATTAAAAGAAAATTAAATTCAAAGCAGATTTTGGATAGAATCTTGCTTAAACATCTGTGGCAAGAGAATCAGTTTTAAACACTGTTACTGTGGTTATTTCTCACCTTTTGAATAGTCTAATCTAAGTATTTTCCACTCTTTGATTTCCATTTCAACCCAAATAGCCAACAAAAGACCAAAAACCCCAAAATTAAAACGACTTGAAGAGAAATATCTTGGCCACTTTATTCATGGAATGTTTTATGGGGAACAAAACTTACAATTTTATTTTCCTTAAACTCCAAATATTAAAACAAACAAAATCAATTGCATTTAAAATAATGTTTATTAGATAGTTTCCTGAAAAACTAAAGAAATTGAGGAATTATGCTGGGTTCTTAAATGTTAATGGAGATTGGTTGAAACAGTTCTGTCTGATGAGTTGAGATAGTGATAGAATCATAAAATAATAGAACAGCCCAGGTTTGAAGGGCTTCAGAAGATCATCCTGTCCAACATTTTGTGGGAAAGGGAGCCTTGATGAGATTGTCCAGCGCCTTGTCCAATTGCATCTTGGAAGCTTCCAGTGATGGGGACTCCACCATATCTCTGGGGATATTGTTCCAGTGGGTGATTGTTCTCACTGTAAAAATTTTCTTTCTAATATGAAGATGAAACCTCTCCTCATGCAACTGGTACACATTGCCCCTTTTCTGCTCCCTGTGAAGGAAAAGAGGGGTTCTATTCTCTTTGTAACTGCCCTTTAAGTACTGGAATACTGTGATGAGTTTTCTTAGGCTTTGTTTCCCTATTTATTGCTCGGTATGTTTTGGTTTATCAATAAAAATGCTGAAATATAAAGCCAAACTTTTATATTTTGTTAATAATCACAATAATGAGTCATTATGTGTCTAACCTCGGTCCTGTAGAAACTAAGGGCAGTTTGCTGTTGGCACTGAAGAGCAGATGACTACCCCAACAGCTGCTAAGTCAAGGTTCTTGGTGTTCAGCATCTTCTTTCAACCAGTGCATGGGTGAGTATTGTCTCCAGTTACAATTTTTGGAAGGTTTGTCTCCAAACAAATTCTCATTTCAGATGAGCCCTGCTTTGCACAGCCAAATGCTTTCATGTCTCTACATTATTTAGCTTAACTTCATTCAAAACGTCTTTTAGTAAGTTATTCTCAATTGCAAGTTTCCTAATATAGCCTCAGAGGATCTGAGTTTTGCTTGACACAGGATTTTGTAACCTGAAATCTGTGCAGGGTATTTTGAGCCTTTTAAATCTGTAGCTTCAGTTGAAAAATTTCTTGAGATGTGTATGAGTTCCACTAGGTTATTAGAGGAACAACTGCAGAAGAGAGACCTGCCCAATACCTCAGTCTGGAAGCCAGATTTCCAAGAGGCTGGATCTTAAAGCCTTCTTACATACTGTAGGAGCAGAAGACCTTCAGAAGAAATAGTGAGGAGGGAGAGTTTAGCCCCTGTTCAAGGAAACGTTTGCATCTAGGGAAAAGCTTTAATGTGGGAAAGAATCATTCTCATGCAGGATGCTGTATGTATTCCCTTTATCTGTCTGCTGAGAGGTAACTCCCTAGCTACAAGTGATAGAATTCTCCCAGACATGCCTAGAGGGTCCTGCAGTGAAGCCAGGCAGGCCATAAAGCACAGGGGGAGAACTCAGCCTGGGGGTTTATTGCACATGCAAAAGGTGTTGTTATAAAAGCACCAGAACAGGTTTCCACTTTTGTCTTTTTGGCCAGCTGTATTGATCACTTAGATACATATTGTGGCTTTCTCAACTGTTAAAATGAATTTCCTTTAAAGCTTTAGCCTCAGCCTGATGCCTGAGCTTACCTGCGTGCATATCAAACCTTACACATACTATCCAGATGAGTCTGGATTACAGAGGACGTCGGCTGTATTTTAAGGAAAACTTGACCACAATACAGTTTAGCTAGAAGCTTGTCTTAAGTAGGACTCTCAGTAAAATACATTGAAAATATTTTTACTTGATTAGTGAATTTGTATTGAATTTCTCTATAAACATCTTCAGTCAGAACAAGGCTTCAATATATCACCATAAGCTACACTAGTTCTTACCCAGAGTATTCGTGTTTGTACAACTGGATTGAAATTATCTACTTCTACTTGCTTAGCACTATGTCTTGGTTTAGGTAATCTAAATTTAGTTTCTGAATTCATTCTATTGCAGGGGATTCAACTTGCTTCCATAGTGATAATTCATTCTATTAATTTTGAATGTTTCTTTCTATGTCTCTGTCTGTCTGTCTATATACCTATCTAATCAACTGAGCTTTCTTTATTTTGAATACAGACAAATCCTTTTCTGTGGTCAAGGCCAGTTTTCAAGGGCAAAAGTGATTCTTCTATCAGAAGTTCATTACAAATGCTAGAGCAGTTTTTTCTTAATACACAAGATATTACTTCTTTATATGGAATTAATTTACTTTGTGGTGCACTAAGAAAATATTAAAGTTACATGCTAGTAAAATAAAAAGGATCAAATACTATAATAATTTTAATTCTCTAATAATGTTTCCCATAGAAATTAAAGATAAGGCCTTTTTATTTTCACGAACTTTTTTTTTAAAAGCTGCTTCCAAATACATGGATTACTCTAAATTCAGAGACACTGTTCTTATTGAAATTACAATGACACAGCTCCTATTAACATAAATACAGCTTGCTATAGGCATAATCTGTCTCTTACCAGAATATGAAGTCCAACAACGCTCTGATGTCTCAGGGTTCTGGGTAAAAAGGACATGTTTAGATGAAAACCTGTTGATATATTTTCTGTCTCACATTGCTTAAGGCAGTATACTTAAATTTAGAGAAATACTGAATTACAAAAATCATAAATATTGAAAGAGTGTGGTTATACTAAACAAGATTTGCAATGAGGCACTTGTAGATGCAGAATTAATTTCTGCCCTTGATTGATGACCTCCCAACAATCATTCATAGCTGTGCTATGCTCTGTTACTCACTAGTTTCACATAAGGTCATCAGTAATGACTAGAAATGAATAATGTATTTACAATCATTTCATTCAATATCCTTCATCATCTACACCCATCCCCTTGAAAATAAGTTTCCCAATGAGGTCAGGACCTTGTGTAAGGCATATAGCATTTATAAACAATAAAGTAGGTGTTTAGACAACTGCTTTTTTAGGAATAATTATTGCATTTAGTTTTTAATACTGATTTGTTTATGTTGGGACAGATATAGAGAGCTCTGATTTAGTAGAAAGTCCTACTCTGTATTCAACAAGCTTTGAACTGAGTTTAGTATCCATATTTTGTCACTTGTTTGCTCTGCTGAATAGGGTAGAATTGGAAATGGCTAAGGAATGCATTTAGTTTTCTGTCAGTGGGTCAAAAAGTAACAGGTAATTTCTTTCACTAAGACACCATCTGCCCAATGAAAAAAAAAATAAAAAAGAAAGGCAGATCTTTATGATTTTGCTCTTATTCATCAATCCCTTCTTCACCTTTTACAAACCCAAGCCCTCTCTCAGAAAAGCAAGATACAGGAAGAAAAAGAGCTAAGTGTCCTTGCTGACTTCAGAGTCAGGTCAGATGGATTTCCTCAAGAATGACACAGTACAGAAGGAGTTACTTATTAAGGAGGCCAGTTTAGACTGCGTAAGATTGGAAAGTTTGCTCATTCCATACTTGTTAGAATTTTTTCTTGCCTCATCTCTGACCTTCTCTATTCCCAAGGGTTGCATTATAACAACACTTTCCTCCTTTCAGTATGATTAACATTCAGTGAGCTGACACAGCACCAATTTTGCTTCCATACTGCTATTGCAAAAAATTCAACTGAAGAGCTCAGTGTGACTAACAGCCTCTCAGCTGCTTCACTGTACACCACCTCAAAACAGTCGCTCTATCCTAAAAACAAGTAACATAAATGGACATAAAGGACAAAAGAGTCATCTGTAATCTCTTCCTACCTGCTAATGATGAATATTCTTTATATGCAGAATAATGCCAGATTTGAGTTTGTTTTGACTGGAGTTCAGGGAGGGGGGATGTGTTAAGAAAGGGAGGGTTGGCATATACCCAATTCTAAGCAATATAATCAGTATGAAAAATGTCATCTTATTTCCTTTCAGGGAGTTTGTCGCTATCTTAAATAGAATTTGTACAGGGTCAACACACTTATTAAAATTCATAAGGTCTTAACTTACCTGGCTACGCCATGAACTGACAGGCTTTTTTTTAAATCTGTCTCCATTTCCACAATCTCATTCTCACATCAAAATGGGTTATTTTTGAATGTGATAAATAGAAAAAATTATGTCAATTTGATTTCTCTGTCCTTTGTTTATCTTATTCTTTGTCAATCACATTATTCACGTTACATATCTGAAGCCTTCGATTCTCTTCTTCTGTTCCTCTTATCGTTCTTGTTGTATATATACACGCATCTCACCCACATACCCATGAATGCACACGTATAAAGTCTTGACACACAGCCTGACAAGCCCCTTAGATTACCACATGCAGATAAACAGATGTGACACTAAATATGTCATCACTCCTCTATTAAAATAGTTCTTTAGCTTCAATGCCGAGATAAAATAAATTTTGCCTTTTTATTTTCTCCAGTCTCATTATATGTGCAAGTGACTTGATGTATGAAATCTTTTCATTTCTTAGTCATAAAAACTCCTTTTTCTCTCCATGATGAGATGCTTTGTTGTTGTTGTTTTAAAACTGCTTTTCAGTACTCATTTGAAAGGTATGAAGTTAGAAAATATGAAGAAGTTAAAAGTAGTGTTAATTTAACCCCTTTTTATATTGTAAAGGGATATTACAGGAAGGAGCTTATTCTCAGTTATGGCCTAAATCAATACTGGGAAAGTCAGCCTTCCTAAATGTAAGCCTTCCCCAGAGCTTAGTGACTTTGAATTTGATCTTAAATCACTGATCTTTTCACCTAACTAAAGTCAGTGTGAACTTCAACATTGACTTTATCAAGCACACAGTATTATCCTATTTCTGTGTACACCTCCCTCAGTATCAGAAGCTTTGCGTAACACTGGTGAGCATCCTGAATGGACTGTGAGTTGCTGAAAACAAAAACGGGGAAGGGTGTCCCTTAAAGGTAGCCTCACATCACTATTGACCAAGCTTAGAAAATGTGGGGAGCTAAGTTTTATCCCCTTTTACCTCTAGACAAAATTAGATGGGTTTTTTTCTGAAATGTTTGCTCAGTTCTGGATTATTCTGTTTTATTCTCTTTCTATTACAGGGGAAGTCTTGCTTCTTTCTCTGACATTGTCACCAGACTCATTCCCTGCTGACCAGCTTTTTCTATCATTTACCCCTGCTCAGATGTTTTGTTGCCTAGGTAACACATTCCATTCATTTCTACTTTTGTTCTAAAACAACCATGAGTCCATCTTTAGTCCATCTGTGTCCCTGGAGGTGAACTGAGGTTATTGTCTATTTGTTCAAAGGGGTCAGGAGTCAGCTTTGGTCGTGAGTAGAAACTAATGCTTTGCTTTTCTAAAGCAAGCCAACCATATCCACCAAAATGCTTTCTAATTATTAAAGGTTCATTAGGACATAAACATATTACTGAAACAAACTAATTCTGGAAATAAAGATGCTAAATGAAGCTGTGAAAATAAATCTTCCCCAGGTCCAGTGTTTCTGGGCAGGATCACTTCATTCTCCAGCTTTGCATTGTAGCCCAGCACTTTCCCTGTTTTCCTGAGCTGAACCAGACTTTGATGTCCCAAAAAGAGCCCATGTGGTGGGTTCACCCTGGCCGGGTGCCAGATGCCCATCAAAGTCACTCTGTCACTCCCTTCATCAGCTGGACAGGGCAAAAAAAATACAATGACAGGCTCATGGGATGAGATAAGGACAGGGAGAAATCACTCACCTGTAGCACTTTTCCTCTGTGCCTCTCTTCTTCTTGGGCTCAACTTCAGTAATGATTCCTCTCCCTTCTCCCCTCTAGCAGAGCAGGGGAATGGGGAATGGGGAATGGGGACTGTGGTCAGTTCGATCACGTGTTGTCTCTGCTGCTCCTTCCTCCTACTCCAGCGTGGGGTTCCCTCCAACGGGAGACAGTCCTTCATGAGCTTCTCCAATGTGAGTCTCTCCCACAAGCTGCCATTCTCTTGGCATGGGTCCCTTCCGTGGGGGGTAGCCCTTCAGGAACAGGCTGCTCCAGTGTGGCTCTCCCCTGCAGGGTCACAAGTGCTGCGAGGAAAATTGCTTCCCTGTGATGTCCTCTCTCCATGAGTTCACAGGACCCTTCTTCAGTGTGGGCTTCCCACGAGGTCACAGGCTCCTTCAGGCATCCATCCACTCTGGTGTTGGGTTCTCCAGGGGCTTCAGGTGGATCTCTGCACCCCTGTGGACCTCCACGGGGAACAGCTGCCTCACCATGGTCTGCACCACGGGCTGCAGGGGCATCTCTGCACCGGGTTTCCCATTACCAAAACCTTGCCAGACAAACACACTACAGTCCATTGCAAAAAAGTCCCCTTTCCACACCTGCTTCAGAAATTGTACACAGGTAAACATCATGGCTGTTTATGGCCATGTGCTCCAAAACCTGTGCAATGGACACCTGCTTGCTTCTTGCAGTTCTATTATTATGCTCTGGATTCTGGAGGCTTCAAAATATTATCTGCATTCCCTATATTAGAAATAGATATCCTTGAATTGCTAGACAAAAACTGCAATTCATCTTCTCTGCCATATATGTGGTAGGATTTTTCTGTTCTAAGTTATGGAATTGTGAGAAAATAGCTAAAAATTCTTGTCTAAGCACAGATACTCTTTTTACACAACATTGGTTTTGAATTTTGTGAGAAAATGTGGAGAAATGTCTCTTTCATAGGGGTTTATTCCCCACTTTTTCTGTGCACCCTGAAATATGAGGTGAAACAAATATTTTCAATAGAAAATCAAATAAATTTGAGAAGCTTTTTCCCAACCTGGATGAATGTTTGACAGATAAAAGTAAAATCTTACTCAAAAGAGAGGGGAAGAGAAGCAAAAGAAACTACAAAAACAGAATTAAAGCTGAAACAAAAATAAATAATTATGTGAATGTGCCATTAAGTTGAAAAGTTATTCATGACATTTTGTGAAGAATTAATTTTTTTAGAGGTCTCTAAAAAAGTAAAAGAACAACAACAACAACAAAAAAACCCTTAATGAAAGATCTTTTTGATCCTCTAAGTTAATTTTATTAATATTCAAAACAAGCAATTCAACAATCACAGGACATTTTTATGAAAAAAAAATTGAAAATGAGAAATATAACGTGACTTGCCTTTTTATTTTAATACAGTCTTTTTTCTGTTGGCGCTTTTAGAAACATTTGCTTCCAAATCCTATGTTGCATGTGATGGAAGGACCATCTCACGTATCTGCTCCTGAAATCTGTCTTTTATTCCTTCTTTGTACCCCAGCTGCACAAAACATAGCTAAATTTTAGATTTTACATTTTCACAAGTCCTGTGAGGAGAGGCTGAGGGAGCTGGGGTTGTTTAGCCTGGAGAGAAGGAAGGTCAGGGGACACCTCATCACTCTACAATTGCGTGAAAGGAGGTTGCAAACAGGTGAGGATCAGTCTCTTCTCCCAGTGTAGGGGGTTGACCGTGGCCGGATTCCATGGACTCATTAAATCCCTTTCTGCAACCAGGCAGGAAGGAGAGGGGTCATCCGCCCACCACCTTTATGGGCAAAAAACCGACTCAAAGTGAGATAATACCTAAATTTATTACTAACAGGATAAAAGCTAAGCTAAATAGTGAGGAAAAAAAAACAGTCTTAAAACACACACCACACATACACACTTTTTCCCCACCCCTCCTTCTGTCCATGGGGGATTGTAGTTGGTTGCAGTTGCTGCTGGTTGTGATGTGAGTTCCCCCACCCCTCGGGGTCACTCCTCCATGAGGTGCAGTAAAGGTTGAGTCCCTGCACCCCAATGAGCCTCCATGGGTTGCAAGGGGACATCCTGCTTCACCACGGGTTACAGGGGACCACAACTGAGTCCATCCCCTGCTCCGTNTGGCTCCCATGGAACAGGGGAAGCTTCTAGCAGCTTCTAACAGAAACCCCCTCTGCAGCTCACCACCTCCAAAAAAAAAAAAAAATTCAGCTAGAGGAAGCCAGGACACCCCGGCAGCGAGCAACAGGACAAGAGGGTACAGGCTTAAGCCGTGCCACAGGAGGTTTAGGTTGGACATTGGAAGAATTTCTTCATCGAGAGAGGTTGAGCATTGGAATGGGTGGCCCAGGGTGGTGGTGGAGTCACCATCCCTGGGTGTGTTTAAAAAAAGACTGGATATGGCACTCAGTGCCATGGTCTTATTGACAAGGTGGTGTTCAGTCACAGATTGGACTCAATCTCAGAGGACTTTTCCAATCTGGTTGATTCTGTGATTCTTTGAAAAAAGCTCAAAGATTTGAGAGAAATTTCATTAAGGAATTGGATATCCCTTTGTAAAGCAGGTGAGCTTTTTTTTCTTTATTTTTTTCCTCTCAAGCAGTTGAAGATGAGTTTTTATTTTACTATTTGGCTTACCTGGTGGCTGTATTATTCATTGAAGATTTAGCTACAGTGATATTAAGGTAACAGAAAATTTTATAAGTTTTTCTATGTCTAAAACATTGTTTCTTTCTTAGACTGTCTATCTGGGGCCTACATCTTGACACAATGTTAGAGTAATTATTTGGGTGGATTGGGTGCTTAAACAAAATGTTCCAATTTTCCTTTATTGAAAGTGAATAGGTTACAAACTTATTGGTCACCAACAGCTCTGCAAAAATGAAGTAATGTGCCTGCACAAACCAGAACAGTGTAACTGCAGTCACATTCTAGTTGCCTGTCTGTGAAGATTTATTTTAACTATGGAAAAAAATAGCTAAAACAACTCTTTTAGAATAATGAAAAATACTGTGACATATTGTACAGTTATTACTATTATCCTTGAAATAATCGTCTTTTATTATACATTTCACATCGCATATTTTATCAGAACAGAGTAATTCCATATTAATTGGAGTATAATCTATGATTTCAAAAGCCAGTTCTCTTTGCAACAGAAAGCCTTTGGATTTTTATATGAGAATAGTAAAAAATTAGTATTACTTTATGAGGCTAATAAAGCAAAGAAGAAAGACTATGCTGCTGTATTTTAAGTTCTTTTTTCTTGTCTCTCAGTGAATATAGTGCTAGTGGTAGTTGTATGAATTAGGCAGAAGCTAGGTTAAAAAGGTGAAATTTTGACATGAATTGTGATTAGGTTGACTTAAGAGCCTTCTGATTCTTACTACCCAGCTTGAAGTACCATGAAGGAGCTTGATTTTCTGACATGCTTTGCACATAATGAAATCAAAATCTCTTATCACAGCTTGACTGCCTGATAGCATGGCACAAAAAGCGTGCCTTGATTTTGAAACTGTCGGCCACTACGTCAATTTTCTCTGGTTTTTTGGGATTTGGGGATCTTCCTTCAGATTCATTATCAGGATCCAGTGTAGTTCAGTTAAACAGCTTGTCAGATAACAACATTCCATTTACGCTGTTTCTGTAATGTATGCTTACGGAGATACCACCAGTATATTTCAACTGGGTAGATTGCATGTTATTTTTTGTCAGAAAATTATGTTGCATTTCTGTCAAAAGTGATAAAATGATTTTTGACTCATTGGCCCCTCAACTTTGCTGTTATTCCTTGCTCTAACATGCTGTGGAGCAGGGAGGGCAGCACTTCTGGCCAGGCTATAGGATGGAGAGGACACTTATCTCCAGCCTTAGTTGTTCCCTGTAGAGGGGGCAGAGCCACCAGATGGATAGCATTATTCCCTCTAGAGAGAAGGAAAGAGAGAGGTGGTGACTGAGCATGTCATCGCCTTCCTTGCCCTTTGGCATGTTAAATGTTGATGTATGCCCATGGAATACACAGAGGACTCATTCCCACCTGAGCTTTTCGGGCACTCTCTCAGCAGCAGTAGAAAAAAGGGTGTTATTTACTGACATTTCTGGAGGTGCTTGTTGCAGGTGGCCCCAAATCTTCTTTCACAAAGCCTAGCCATGAATGAATGAATGTCGCAGGCGGTGCCAAGCCTGCCAGTGCTGCACAGTGAAACGCTGTGGCAAATGCTGTGCAGCTCAGCCCAGAACTGTTGTTTAGAGAAATTAGTCTGTCAGCATGGTTCAGCTCTTACAAATTGCTAATGGATTTTGTGCATGTGTTATCTCAAGCTCCAGTCCTGCTGGTTTTGTGAGAATGTACTTCTGGAAAACTATGTTGTTATAATGAATAGCTCTATGTCATAGGTATGACTGGGAGGAAAATTTCCTTCTGATTTCCATCAGGTTTCTTGCTTTCATTCCAGGTGGCACAAAGTCCCAGGTCTCCATTTTCCAAATCCCTTTTTTTTCCTTCAGTTCTTTCTTTGCATGTAAGGACAACATTTATTTTATGTTTTTCAGCCATGAAGTTTTGTATTGAAGTGATAAAACCATAGAATGATTTGGGTTGGAAGTCATCTTAAAGATCATCTAATTTCAGCTTCTCTGCAGTGGGCAGGGACAACTTCCACTAGGCCAGGTTGCTCAAAGCCACGTCCAACCTGGCCTTGAACATTTCCAGGGAGGGGACACCCACAGCTTCTCTGGGTGACCAGTTCCTTTGCTTCACTACCATCACAGTAAGGATTTTTTTTCCTAATATCTAATCTAAAGCCCCACCCTTTCAANTCAGTTCCTTTGCTTCACTACCACCACAGTAAGGATTTTTTTTTCCTAATATCTAATCTAAAGCCCCACCATTTCAATTTAAAGCCTAAGTAGGTAGACCAAAGCTACACAGACCCCTTCACCCTATGACAGCAGACAGAAGAGGATGCTTAGGGAAGAGAATAACAACAGGGAGAGCCTAGATACCTTCCCATTACCTTCTCAGCTTTTAGTTTATGTTCTAAATAGTGAAGACAGATGATGAGTGGAAGAAAAATTAATCACAATTAGTTTTTCACAGGCAATGACAGGATGAGGAATAAATGGTTAGACAATTTCATTCAGGCATCCAAACCAATAACTAAAATAATTTCTCTTAGGCCTTTCCCAATAAGCGGTAAGATATCATTGTCAGAGAATATCTGACATTCCTGTAAAAGAGCTTTTTCTTGTGCGTAAAGTCACTCATACAGTTAGATTTGGACTAGATCTAGGATTGAAACCTGTATTGTAACTTGGAGATGACTCATTTACTTAAAGACAAGGAATCTATTTAAGGTCCGTTCCTAAAGTGGGAACCCCTCAATGCTTGTGTAATCGCCACGTGCAGGGCTGTGCCAAGCAGAGCCGGTCACATTCCTAGGAGTTAAATTAGTGTAATAGGAGCTTTCAGTGTGTAAAACAAGGGGCGTGCAAACCCCAGGTTACTGTGAATGGAATTTTCTAGGCAATCCAAATGGTGATTAGGTAGGCTTTATACTCAAGATTTTATGAAAAAAAGGGGAATACTTTTAGAGGTGTTAAATTATTAATCCCTATATTATTTATAGTAATATTTTTATCTTAATTAACCTATTTAGTATTAATGAGGATCTGTGAGATGGAAGTCCAATTAATTTTATTGCTAAAAAGCCATTGAATTTTTATGCTGCAGCATGGACATGACATGGGCACTATAGTGTAGCAAAACCACATAGACATAGTGGGAATACTATTTCAATAGCCCATAATATGGGAAAAAACTCTCTTTTTCACAACTTTGATTCTCAACTGATGTCAAGTCCAGCATCACAAGCAGAGTTTTGCAAATTTATGCCAGTTAGATGCCTGCCATTCACAGTCGTGAAGTTCTAGAAGCATGATCTTTCTTTCTTTTTTCATTTTTCTACCTCTCTGCCCTTTGTGGCCTTTATCTAACTTCTCCTCCCAGGGGATCTTCAACCTGTGAAAGCAATAGCCACATTTTCTTAGTAATAGTGTCTCATGTTACAGCATCCAGCACAGGTTACTCAGTAGAATACGGAGCAATAGTCGAGAATTGAATTTTTTTTTTTTTTTTCTGTAGAAATCCTTAATGCTGTGGATGGGAATCTTTTACTGAAAAATTGTTTGCTTGATCTACACCTTGATTTGGTTCAAAGCTGCACATCTTACAGTCATTGCATTCCAGTGTGAAGGAGTGGCAGGAGGTGGGAGGTTTAAGATTTGTTGGTTTGGGGGTTTTTTAATTTTAAGGGGTTTGGATTTTTTAGCAAGTAACCTCTTTCTTGATGAATATATGAAAAAGAAGAATACATTCATAATGACTCATTTCCAAAAAAGACAAAAAAGATGGGCCTGCCTGGCTGCATAAGTTATCCAATGTCAGGAGTAAGAGAGTCATGTATTTTGCATTTCTAACCTAGCACAATGAGGAAGCATTGGCAGTGCTGCTCTTGAGGAGCGAGGCCCGAGGTCCTTTCACTCTGATGCCTACTCTTCACAGTCTCTGAAACTACTGAGTGCTCTGCTTAGCCGACATCCGCTTTGTTCTTGTCCGCTAGGGAACTTTTCACTCACATCAATTTACTTTCAGTTTAACAACGTAAAGAAACAGAAATGTCCGGTGATATGAAAATTTCATGAATTGCCTCAGAAAGCCTAAAAAATGTGTGACATACCTCTCCCCTCTCTTGTTTCCCAAGTGCCATTGGCCATTGCTCCAAAGGCCAGAGCAGAGGTGGGCATGACTTATTCACCAAGCTTTTGGTAAACGATGTCATTCTGAATTTTTTTTTATTTGTTGAAAGTTAAGCATTATGTTTTGAAATTTAAATTTGTTAAAGTCCCAGCTCAGACAAATTCTGTTCAGGATCAGCGCAGCTACATAAATGCTTTTTTGTTGTTTAGGTTAATCAAAATGGAGGGGAGGTTTTTGTTTTAGTTTTGTGTAAGACTACTCATTCTTGGTAGGCAATGCTACAGAGGTAATTTATTCATATCTGCTATAAAATATGCCTATAATAACTTTCAGAATATTAATTTTTCCATCTCTAATGCTAAATGAAAAACACATTTAATACTCTCAATTTACTGCCTCATCAGTCTAATAGAGTTTTTCTATGTCTATTTCAGTACCAACATTATAAGTAATCTTTTTTAAAAGTATACACACAGTCTGATGTATACTTACATTAATATGTGAGTTCACTAGTGAATGCTAAAGCAGTTTGAAGATTTTTTTAAACAAGCACAGGCATACAGCTGCAACAATACTTATCTGCATTTTATACAAACAGCTTGTATACACAGGGAAATTTGTGTTCCAAGTCTATGACTAGCTTTACATACTGGAAGCTGAAAGAGCTTAAGATAAAAGGCTGACAGGAATTACTTCTTTATTTCCAGAACAAGTGAATAGCTTTTAAAAGTACTACAATGTTATGGGTTTGTTGAGGTTTTTTTAATAAATATTTTGACAGTCTCCTTTGCTTCTAAGGAAAACCTAAGTGAAAACATGGAGGTCTAGCTGGAATTCTGTCATCAGTGAAAAATATTTTCTGTCTTACACTGAAGGCTGAACACACTGATTTTCTCTTTATGTCCTATGAGCTTACCCTTGCAACTTTAGAGAAAAGATCAAGCTAACTTGGAAGTGGAATGCATTGCCTATGTTAAATCAAAGCATTCCACGCTGCCGGAGTGGGAATAATTCAGTAGCACAGCAGGGAAGCAGTGGTCTCAGATATGCCTGCACGCTAATTATAAGTACCTTTTTATCTTTCCCCACCCCCTTTTTAAAATTTTTATAGCTATGATGCTTAAACAGGACTTTGAGAAACTTACGCTATTCCAGCCCCTTCTTATTTGATATAATCACTTCAGGGATCGCCGGGCTCTGTGTGAGCATTGGCTGGTTTTCTTGCCCATGTTGCTCCCACTGGAAGGGCTTCAGCAATGTCCCCAGCAAACAGCCAGGTCCGCATCTGCCCAACAATGTATTGTGAGGACATTCAGCAAACTCCAAAAGGTTACCTAGGATTTTGTGATGTGATACTCTTATCCTAGTGAAATTTCCACAAAGTACTGAACCTCCTCTGCTCTTTGTACTCTAAATGCAGTGTTTCTAAACCATAATCACCTTTCTTGGCTCCAAAAGTCTATGGCCTAGTTTTACAGATCGTGGACAGGTGAGTACATTTATAGCTATTAGTTGGTGTGTGTAAGACTGTCCTGAGCTACTCGGATAGCTGGCAGAAGGACACAGCAATTTTTGCCTCTCAAGCTACAACTCATATGTAACAATTGCCTTCTTATGTTTGCAAAACACAGGGAATTAATTGAACAAAAAATTTGATCAAAATAATTTAAGAAAGGAACCACTGTTTTTCTACTTATCCATGAAAGAATTAACATTATTTCAACAGCAAAAAGAATTATCTTTGGTAAAACTTGACTATCAAGATTGTGTATCCCCACAAAGTAATTCAGAACACATTATCTCTTCTTTTGAGAAATAAATGCCGAGAAAAACATGGTTTCTTTCCTCATTTAATTTTACTGGGTTTTGGTCATATAGTAGTTGCAGTTACATATCTTACTGTTGTACCCTGCATGTGTTAGAAGGTGGAAAGTTACAAAGTGTATCCACTTAACTATATTTCTCTATCCAAAGTATTTATACGGGGCATGGTGCTGATGTCACAAGCTCAAAAATCAGCACAGATGGGCCGAGATGGCTAAAGAAATGCTTTAATGTACTGTTTCTGAGGATGGAGTTGGGTCTTGAACCGGCAGATGTGCATGGGAGTCAGACTGGAAAACGGAGACTCCCTTCGTGGTTGGGACTTCGGTCACTCTGTACGGCAGTAAGTCTGTGAGGAAAAGTTAGCCATGTCTTGCTGTTTCTAAGGGGCAGGAAGGAAGCACAAAGTTTTCCAAACTGTCCTTGTCAGGTTTATCGGGTGTCTAATTGGTTTATTTATTACCTATACAGCAAATGGAGAGAACAGGCATCTCTTACAGATGGCTCGGAGCCCTACGTTAGATGGCTACATGCTGCCAGTGTATACCCTGGCCAGAGAGCCACTCTGGGTTGTGGGGACTCTTGGGGTTGCTCCATAAGCAATGTAAATTTCGGTTGCTACCAAGTGACATTGTGGTGCAGTACGTGATTTTTTTTCCTGGTGAGCAATCCATCTCATTCCCCAAAGGAACTGAAGCACAGCCAGCCAAACCAATTTCCCATTAAGTAAAAAGATGTGTAACAGCAATTTAAAAGAAGTAGCTCACTGCAAGGGGTTTTTTAGACCTTCTGTGCTTCTATTCCAAGGTCTTTTCCTCTTAATTTAATTAATTTGCCATTTAGGAGTGAGGAAGGAGAGAGTCTGTCTCGAAGCATCACATTTTCTAACAAGTTATGTCTACAATTGATTTTTTCCACCTTAAACAAAAAAAAACAAAAAAAACCAAAAAAAAAACCATGACCTGTTGGGATAATAAAAAAAAACATTTCCAGTAACAAATTATGGAAATCAGTTTTCTTCTGTTGCAGATGAAATAAAGCAAATTACAAGCCATAGTGAATCTGGATGCTGCCATTTATTTTGGAACCAGAGGGACTAGGTCTTTTACCCTGCTGGTTCATCCCACACACTGATTCCCTTGCTTTACTCAGGGCTTTATTCCAAGGTCTGAAGTTTCCTTCCCTGCAGGGGCATCACTCCAGGAAGGATGAGCAGAAAGTCATGGCAATTCATCCTCTCCACTTCTCAGTCACCAGTTTTGGGTATTTGTGGGCAAGGTCCCTGGGTGATCAATTGACATTGATTTCCACCCAATAATCTGAACTCCCAGATATTCCTGGACCTGTACCTTCATATCTCCAAGACTGCTTCATCTTTTTGGGACACTTTCTTTTTAACACCTGCTCATCTTTCCGGAATTCAAACCCCTGGTTTCCCAATCTAAATAGTCCCTGCACAGAAGCACAATGTGTGACCAACCTCCTGGCTGGCAGTTCTTGTCTCTTATCAACTAGCAGACTGGGATCATGCCACTTCTCTTTCCTACACATACTATACTGCCTACACACACGCAGTAATCTGTTACCTGTCAGCATTACCAACTTAAATTTTTTCATCTTAAAACACCTCCTAAGGACCCTGAACCTAACATGCTGTTGTTTTATGCTGCCATTCAGTTCAGGAAAAATTTCTGAGTCAGTGTGCTCTTTTCTTTCCTCCTTTGTTACTTTCATGTGCAAGTCAGTCAGGCTGGTCTGTCTGTGTCACCCTTTAACTGCACTGGATAAAGAATAGCCTAGTTAAAACTTTACTCCATTGTCTTCTTTGAATATTTTATGGATTATTTCAAAGCAAGTGGTATGAGTAATGCAATTTGTCAGGCTATGTGTGAAAACAGAAGTTGATTTAATGACAAGAACTTTTAATCTCTGCAGAAAGTTTTGCCCCATCCCTGAACTGCTGTCGGAAGTGTTCAAGGCCAGACTGGATGATGCATTGAGGAACCTGGTCTACTGGAAGGTGACCCTGCCCATGGCAAGGCAGTTGGAACTAGATGATCTTTAAGGTCTCTTGCAACACAAACCATTCCGTGTTTCTATGAACTTCATTGTTTTTAGCTGCTAGAGGAAAGCATTTTTTTTTTTCAAGTTTAGCATGGGTACTTTCCAAATCCATAAGTACAAATACGAAGCTGATACTGTTAAAGTGAAGAGGTTGCTCAGGTGCTCATGGTGATTTACAGCAGTGACATGAATCTCTCTTCTCCTCACCTACCGGCAACAAGAGATTTTCTGCTCTTTGTTCTTAGTTAAGTGTGTGCTTTTATGCAATCAATAAATATGTTGTTTCATACATCGACTAAGGATTGTTCTGCTTCTGCAGATCTGAGATTTCGATGCACAGAAGTGATAACACATTTGGTGTAAATGTAAAAGATATTTTGAAAGGTTATTAGAATCAATACATTTTTATTTTAGTCAATATTTGTGTTGTATCCATCCAGTCAAACTTACATAGGTTCTAATCAGCTCCTTGTAACTGACAAGTTCCTCTCCCTGCAGAGCAGAGGTCATCCTCCTTTGTGCTAAGTTAAACTGCCAAAAGAAAGAATGAACTTAATATGATATTATAGTGTCCAGAAAATACAAGTTTTGATAATTTTGGAGGAACACTGGGTTTTGAGGTTTTTATTAATCTAAGTATTTGTGACGTCTGCAGTTTGAGATATTGGTATAATAAACCACTAGGTTACAGTTATTAAACTATATTTTCTGCGAAGCATATGTTCCTAAAAATATGAGAAAATATTTTGTTCCATACACATATATATTAAATATATATATGTAAATATATATACATAAAACCTGAAATATATATATTCGTGTTTGGTTCTGGATAGGGATAAAGCTCCATGTTCATTCACTTACCAGTTTTTCTTCGGAGATTTTCCAACTGTAGTGGCATGGTTTATGTGGCCAGCTGTCCTGTACGAAGGAATTGCCATGCTTAACTCAATTAAATCTACTTACTGACAGATGGCTATGAGTTTTGGTCACAATCAGCAGTACCTGAAATATTTAAAGGCAAGAAGCTCTGTATTCTATGGCTCTCTTTAGTACAATTTTACTGTTTTCTGTAGCCATCTTTATTGACAACATAATGGAAGAAACACTGCAATAGAAAATAGGCAAAATCACATGGTCTTAAAAAACCTATTTGACGAACCATATGAAAATAATATCAAATTTAATATCACTAAGTCCTATTGGTGCTTCAGGGAGTGGAGTAAATATTTCTGACGGAAAACATAAAATATTACCCCACATAACCAATAAGTGATTTCCTGTTCAAGAGGAAAATAACCCAAATTCAAAGGTAGGTCTAGGGAAATTAATTTACTTATATTAGCTGGAATTGATTTTGAGAGGATGTGAGAAGGATGTTTTTAGAAGTATATGCTTAAGGCCCCACTTTCTTAATTTTCTTGCAGGAAAGCAGCTGAAAAACATAAGCCCTCTGCACTGGTGTCCATCTTTTTGGAGAAAAAGCAATGAGATATTTTTCAAGGAAATAACTCTTTGTAAGCGGGAATTTTAAAGATGACTCCACATCAGGAGTAGAGTGTAGGAGACCTGACCTGTAACAGCAGAGCAATGCCTCCAGTAAAGATCAAATGTGCTTTCAGAGTTTACCAACAATAACTATCAGAAGGTCACTTGTTTCTCCATGAAAAAAAAAAAAAAATACAAAGGAGAATGTAATAAATTCATCTATCCTGCCCCCATCTAAGAAACCAATGCCCAGTGTCAAAATGTAGGACACTGTGCTTCAGCCCCTGTGTCTAAAGTCATGAAGATGAAACCTCAAGGAAACCAACTGAAAATGCATACATTTATTTTCCTTTTCCAACTCTTGTAGGAGGGCATTTGTTTTTTCAGTTTATGAATGAGAACTGTGTGTATATATTTCAGGGGTGGAAATGGCAGCAATGGCACTTTTCTGAAAGTAGGTTCAGCCCTTGCCTTTATCTCCAATCCTATGTAAGAATCTCGTAGTATCTCCTTCTATGTAAGCAACACTGTTGTATAAAAGATGTAGTGAGTAGTCCTGAAATTATTTCTGTTGTGGGGCTGATGAGTTGGAACAAAACTAATGGACAGGGTGGGATAAGACTGAAGGAGTAGGTGTATATTTTCCTGTTGTTGTCCTACCTTGCCTGCACCTAGCATCAGTAACTACAGTGATCTTTAAGTAATATTGGTCATAATTCATAAAGAAATGGGACAAACCTTTGTAATTTCTTATGAGAAACAAAAAATTCCACTACTCAGACAGTTTTTGTAGGAAGTCATATTTTTTTAGTCTATCTATTGATTTAACTTTTCAGTTCAATAAAAAAAAAATTTTTTTTAAACTTATAACAATGTCATTATGACCTATGTTCATAACAGTTGTGAGACCACAAGCAGTTTATGCAAGCCCAAATTCAATATCAACATTCACATCTTTTTTATTCATAGATGGGAATTTCAAACACAGTAGAATCAAAATAAATTTAATTCACAATGCTTAAAGCTGATTTGAAAAAATAGGATACTTTGATATTGATTCATAACCATTCACTGCTTATCATACAGAATCTCAAATCATGAATCCTGGAATCTAATTTTATCATATGATGTGACTTGATCACTTTTTATTTCTAGTCCCTCTTGTTTAGAATTACTAACACTATGGTGTTAAGTAGTAGCTTCACTCTGAAGCACGTCAGGCCTCTGCACTGATCTTTCAGAGGGTTACAGACATTGAGGTTTGGGTCAGGCAGGTGCAATCCGAATGCAGACGGGTTTGAGATGGGGAAATAGCAGTCATAAAGTGACACATTCACTCCACAGTAATGAAGGTTGTGAATTTGTTAATCAAGATAAAGAAACATCCCAAGCTTCTGTGATCTTCAATGCTTACTGAAAGGATGCCCCCACAGATAGGCTGTACTGTGATTAGGGCTTTTTTTCTATTTGGAGAGCAGACGACAGGCACTGGAACAGGCTTCCCAGGGCAGTGGTCACAGCACCAAGCCTGACAGAGTTCAAGAAGCATTTGAATGATACTGTCAGGCATATGGCGTGACTCTGGGGGATGGTCTGGTGCAGGGCTAAGACTTGGACTCAGTGATCCTTGTAGATCCCTTCCAACTCAGCATATTCTGTGAATCTGTGATTCTGTGACCTTCCTGTGATGTTGGGCCATACACATTGCTCAGGCACCAGTGTTGGCTTCCCATGGTATTAGCTTTCAAGTATACTGAATATTAACTTACAATTAAAAAGTTATTTTTAAAACAAGAAGAGCTTGATAGAAGAGCTTGATATTCAGATAGAAATCTAATATCTATTTTTTACAATTTTAAGCAGAGTACAAACTAGGAAAGGTATAAAAAACTGTTCTATAAGGAAGACAGTAATGATTTTTTTTTCTTTATGTAAATTACTTCAGCTGTGAGCTTTATCCATGCATGGTTCAAAGCGAATGGACTTTGGCAATAGGCAGATGTTGTTTTCCTTTCAAACTCAAGCTAACAAAGCAATCAAATATGAATGGTATCAAATTATCTTTGGCACGTTGTAAGTCCCAATACAAATTCTTTGGATTCAGAAAGAGAAGCATTTTCCTCCGATCAAATACCCACATTTTTCTACAAGTAATTAAAAGAACCTGCTAAATCTGCTATTACTTAGAGCTAGCCTCTAGAGGAAAGTCCATACTACAAAGTAGACCAAAATAGTTATCACTTTTACATTAAAGAAGTAACATCTGAATGTATAACGACTGATTATCAATAGTAAAAAGTAAGTTTGTGGCCCCTAAATGCTAATATTAATGTAATAAATAGATGTGCCACATATTCTTTTACAACCATATTGAGATAAATCATATTAGAACTACAAAGACCTGAATTAGGAAAAGATAAACAATGTATGACCGTAGTATGGTTTCTTTCCTCTGTCAAATTGGTCCCTGTTGATTTCAAAACTTGTGTGGGAGAGAGAGGTCTTAGGCAGAGTGAAATTTAGAAGATTCTGAAAGTGGTCTGTATTTTCAGGTAGCATGCAGAAGTGAGGACTACCCAAAAGACTTGAGGTTTCTCCTTGGCACATGCAGCTCACATAAGTTCACATCTACCACAGGACCTTGGTTTGAACAGCACTTAGCAAACATTACTAGTATTTTATTCCATTATTCTCTGTTCTGAAATCAATACTAGTTATTTGTAAAATAAAAATCAGTCTTGAGTTCTTCGTTATTAGAAAGAAAGGGGC
>VWZG01009035.1:144583-169620 GCA_013396735.1 Grallaria varia
GATGAAAAAAAGGGTTGTATTCTTGTCTGTTATCTGATATACTTTTTGTACTGTCTTGGTGACTGAGACATTGTTGAAACAGTTTCTCGCTCCCTAGGGAAAACTCCAAAGAACCAAAAACTTAAATACACCTTCTATATTTAACATGCTTTACATTTTCAGACATGAAGCTGTTCTTAACTAGATCTTTGGAATCTGCAGTACGTATCCTATGAAATAGGTATTGATATTTAGGTAGAATTTATACAAGATTTATTTACCACAACAACAGAGTCATAATTTTATTAAAACTAAGTGTTACAGATGGATTACTAATCAAATCATTCTAGCAACCAATGAAAATAGTTTATCTTAACAAAAGCATTGTGTCTTTGCATTCTACCAAGTAAAAAGAGCAATATAAGCCTTTTTACTAATAGAAAAGCTTCAACTCCGTATTAGACCCACCATCCTGTTCAACTGTATTTCTTGGTTGATTCGTTGGGAATAATTTTGGCATAAAAAAAGGCTGGACAAATTTACAAATGTAATAAATTATTGAACATAACAGAATGAGATTGAGGGAAAATGCTTATTTCACATAAAAATTTAACCCTGAAAGTTTCCACTAGGTAATGAAAATACTTACCATTCAGATTAAAGGGAAGCTATATATCATTAGCCCTAGCAAGTTGCTACATGACTTAGCTTGCAGTTCCTTACTTCTGCTGGGGTTTTTTTTCTAAATTAATCAATTCAGAGATGCCATAGCTATCATATACATATAATTTACATGATCTGAAAAGATCTTCAGTGCTTCATCCTGTAGCAAGTAAGAAATTTATTTTGTGAACAACTGCATTGTCTTATTCATTGGTCCTGTTACTGTTCTGCTAAAGACAAGACCCTGCAGTTGCAATTCACTTGTGTTCTCTCCTGACAGTACATCGTAGCACAAACAAATGGGTGCAGTTCATTGCACAGTACTGTTCCAATTATACCTTTAAAAATCACCCCCTCACGTTTCTGGAAGATAGACATATGCAAATAAGGTATAGGTCTTGTGCACGGACATGAAGGAACACCATACTGAAATCCTGGTGCTTACCTTAAAATTGTAATTTTTCTTGTCTTTTTTCTGTTTTAACAAGTTATAACATGAAAAACAAGCTTCACTTTACTTTGATTGCATGTCCTGGTGCTTAAAGACATCTTTGTTTTAATCCCATAGTAGGAAAATGACCTATATTCATTGAATATAGCTAGCAATATGAGAGACTAATCCAAAATCCATGCTAAATTAACAAGAACTTTATAATCTCTGATGATTCTGCAGCAGTAAGATTCTCTCCAGCTAATCAGATCACCTATCTCTGCAAGAGCTGCCTGATTATAGTCATTCCAGAACTTCCTAGGTATTAATGAGAATGTGTTTTAGCAGACCATTAATGATTAAAAAAATTTAGACAGAAAGAATGTCATAATCAAAATGAAACAGTAAAAAACCTAGTAGTAATTTTGTACCTGAGTGACACCCCACTTAGGCATATTTCAGTTATCTAACAAATTGTTCACCAGGCAAAAGAGACCCAGGGAGCCAGTAGTATATTAACTAGGCTTCTCAACTTACCTTTCTGCTGAAAAGCTGTCCCAGGCGATTAAATCTGAGAAGGGAGCAAACGTGGATGAGAAGACATCAAACAAGATTCAGCCAGCACTTTCTGTCAGCAGCCTTAGTCAGTGATGATTTCTGTGTGTACGTGCACTTCCCGAGAAGATGTGATATGTTCCTGTGCCAAAGCTATTTACTTACTCTTTGTTATAAGCAAAGAGGTGAAGTGAATTATTTACATTTTTTCCCTTTCTGGTTTCGGAAAAATAAGGCTGTATAAATCCCTCACTGTATTCAGCTGAGATATAATCCAATACTTCTGGTGGAATTTAATTATAATAACATCCTAATAAAAGGTAAATTAACCAAGAGTATGACCAAGTGCTGTCACACTAAATGAAAATTTAAATTATACCAGTAACAGACAGCTCTGTCCTAGAATTATTAATTAAAAAGTGTGACATTTTGGTTTCTGGTAAATCAATGAATGCTTCACAAATATTTTGAAGCCTTCCTTGATTTATTATAGGCTAAATTAAATCTGAAGTTCTGACAGACACTGAGCAGGAGAGCAAAGTGAGTTCCCTTTGGAGGGGACTATGTATGAGACACAGAATGAGGAGTTCTTTGCTGGGGAGATGTGATGCCCTCCCAGTTTAGGGTTTCCTCCTGTCCTTGCACAAGTATAAGCAGAGTTGCACTTGGCTGACTCTAATCACCTGGTATCTTCTCTCCTGGTGGGTTTTTTAAGTATCAAAAAAACCAACTTTTTGACAGGATGAGAACAGATCCAGCAAACCAGTGAAGCTTTTTGTCATTTCTCCTAGGCCATATTTTTGACGTTGCTCTTACCAGAGAACACCCAAGGTGTCTCAGCCAACAGAGGGAATAGCTGTGCCAGCAGCTGTGTGGGATGTGATTGCCATGCAGAGCTTGAGTGAATGCAAGGAGGGAATTCACTGAAATTTTGGCTCCCTCCTTCTGTCTTGGCTCAAAACACAACTAGAATTATATCACTTTATCACCATTGACATACCTATCACTGTTTTGTCTTGTAACAGTTAGAACTCTGAGCTCCCTGTGGATCCCTTTGCTTCCTGACATGCAGTCTGCCCTGGCCCCCCCAGTGACCCAGAAAGAGCTCAGGCAGTGTTACTGACTCGTGCTCTCCTCATGATCACAGACTCGGCTATTTCTTCACCACCACCACCCCCCCCCGAAGTGACACTTTGGCTATGAATTTGTTCTAGTCTAACTGACCCATCATGTCAATCCCTCCTCTCCTTTCTGCTTCTTCAAATGTCTAGAAAACAAGCCTCTGTAAAAAAACAAACTCTTCATCAATAAAGCTCGTCGGCTGTGGGCTCTGTGCCTGCATTTTCCTGCTCTTTAGCAGCCGAACTTAAAATCCCGAAGAAAATGACTGCACAACCCACAGCCTATACTTTTCATCCATCCATAAATGCACAGTTGGTATCCTTATAGGATTTTCTACTATGCAGATTCAGACTAGCATTTTCAAACCTTCAGATGGTCTGTATTATTTCTCCTTTTGGGGAAAAAGATATTGTAGAAACAGAGAGCTGTTCTCTTAATCCTCTGGATTTAGCTAAGGTTAGCCTTGGGATTTGAATGGAAAGGCTTCTCATTTTTATTCACTCTTGTCTTCCGTGGAGGCCCAGAATCTATGAGATTGCAGGTAAAGAAAAATTCTTAGGCGCATTTTAGGAACTATGAAGCCTCTCTCTAGCTAGGTAGAAGCTGTTGAAAACACAGGTTCCAGTCACCAGTTTAATGCTATGTCCTAACCACCATTTTCTTGACACAGAAAATTGCTTGCTGAGTGTTAGAATTAACGGTCCTATTAGTGCAACCAGGATACACACACACAGAAAAATAGGAGCTGGTTTATCAGTTTGCTCCAGTTTCAGTCGCTTTTGTTTACTAATTCAGATAGCACTGTCAAAATGATGTCTTTTGGATACACTTGCATCTTTAATTCTTGTGATTAAATTTTGCTCTTTCACCTTCCTGAACTCTCAAAGAGTTGGCAGCATATTTCTCATATCTGGTGATCTCTTCAAAATTAGAGCAGCTCAGAAACAGTCACCAAACCAACTTGCTAGGAAACATTTCTTTTTCCTTTAGACAAATAATTCTGTCTTATTGAGGGCCTGTCCTGAATTTAATTAATGGCTACCAAGAGAAAAGGATTATCAAGATCTCTCCAACTACATGTAAAACTGTATTTGCTAGAAGCATGATGAGTTACCTTCTAAGTTTCTAACATTCATGAATCATAATTTCCAAACTCTGTGTCACTGACTGGTTGGTTTTTAACAGGTGAACCTGAGATATGTTGTATTTGATGTTTTGCCCAGTTTAGTGTCAGTGGAGAAATTAATAATCAATATCAATATTGCAATTCAGAAGAAGTCATTAGACCTTTTGTTTTCCATATAATGGGATAATTAGTAGCTGAATGCTTTTAAACAGCCATTTCCTTTCCCTCTCCTGTCCACATGGAACCAGAATCACTTTACAAGCTTGCGTGACTCAAAAACAGCAATTGATTTTATTTTCTGGACTGACAGCTTTGGATGCTCATAGACTGACTAAATTCTGGGAAGATTTAACGAGGTGTAGAAAAATTAGAGCATAACTCTGTTGTCTTTTTACCCAATGATTTTATTGGGAATTACTTGGAAGCTGAGCTGCTGAGAGAAGGAAAACCTTATTGCCTTTGGGTCAGGCTTGGAGGGCATTGCTAAATGTAACAATTGGATAAAACACCACCACTCTTTCTAATGTCTGACTCAAGCAGAAGAATCCAAGTTATCTCCTAAGGATCTTATATAACGGGAGATTGGATGCCCCTAGTGGGATCCCCAAAAGGTAGCTTATTCAGTATAGCATCGCATGGGCCACTCACTTGGTGTATAGCGGTATATAGAGGTACATGTTATGAGATAGAATAAAAGCCCCAGGCTTAGGAATTATCTTTGAATATTGACCCCATGAAAACTAATATAGGAAAGTAGTATCACTCTTACCATGCCCCTGAACTCTCTCCTGAAGGCAGCTGTTTTCTTTTTATTTTTAGTGGCTTGGATTGACCACTGGAGTTGGAAGAAGGGCTGTTGGAGTAGGAAGGTTATTTCTGTTAATATGCTCTATTCTACAAGTTGCAACACTGAATCAGGAAACAGTAAAAAATCTTTCTTTCTTCTTCTACGTGAAAATCATATGAACAAATATGATCATGAGATAAACTGAAGCAACTATATATTTTAAGACTAGGATTTCTCTGTCTCAGATGAGTTATATCCTCTGTTGCACTGCCTTCACAGTTTAGAGTTTTCAGTTCTTTGTTGTATCTTGGCAAAGTATTGTTTGGTAGAAAATTCCACAAAACGTAATGCTACCTTCGGTTGGATTATTATTTCACCCTGCTGGGCTGAAGGAGGTGCCAGGTTCCCTCTTTGCAGGAAAAGAGCTGGAATTGGTTTCTTTGGGAAAACTGAAGCCAGGCTCAGTCGCCCTCAAAGAGTACCCTCAGAAGAGGTGGTAAAGTCCTACTACAATACTTTTCAAGTGAAGTGGAGCCTGCAATTGTATTTTTGCCAAATTTTAATATTAATTTTGTAGGTTCTCATAATACAATATGGAATGAGCTGCACAAGGAACAGAGGGATTCCTGATCCTGGTTCAGAAGATGATAAATTGGCAGAATAGTTTAGACTGTGATGTGTCAGGCAAAATGACTTTGTTGTAAATAAGAAGATAAAATTGAGAGGCATTTATGTGGCATTTCTGTTTTGCAACTTGATTTCCGACTTAAGACCACCTTCTACATCACTGTTTCTCAGAGATCTGTAAAGATGTGTTGCAAATTTACAGTGCATGCTCTTCATGACTTCCTGCTTAATTATTTGCTCATTACACAATTCTGACATGAGTCAGTAAAAAAAGTCATCTATCATAGCGTGTATGATGATATTAAGGGTAATTAAAACAATGGGTCCCAATTATCTGCATATGCTCTATTAATTTTATTTTTCCTTTTTTTAACTCCTGGGATCACAAAACAGCTATTTACACTCAGTGAGTGATAGAAATGCTAAAACTGGCTATGATGCCAAAGTTAGCTTAGTTGTTAACAACCCCCTGGTTAGATCCAATGAATGTTCAGGAATCTGAATCAACAAATATATGGTTTCCTGAAAATTGCCAAGTTTGATGATGAGTGAATACAACAAATAAGAAGTCACCATCATCAGGGATCAGAGGGAGCCATATAGGGTTGGGTTTTACTAAGATATTAGTATGGCTAAGCCAGTTTGGTCTAAAAGTGTGCAGGCACTGTCTAAAAGCTCAGCCTTATGACTGCTAATTTCTCAGGACTGCTGCAGGAATCTGAGAAGTTAATACCATTTGTTACTAGCAGTTACCAAAGCCTAAGTTTGGTGCATGCCTTTTAGGTATTTGCAAATAAATACATCTGTTTTTAAGGAACCAGGTGTCTACAGTTCCCCATTAGCCTAATAAAAGCAAATTTCCAGCAGCCTATTGTTGTCATAAAACTGTTTTCTTAGTGTGATTTAGACTTTTCATCAATCTACATTATGTGATGACATTTACACATTATATATGTGTTAAATTATAATCTAATGCATAATACAGCCTGTGCTCTACATTGCTTAACAGCCTTGATGTTTAGTAGTTATTAATTCCATTTAAATGTGAGCCCTTTGGACAGTGTGGGGGAAAAATGACTCTGTAATGTTGTTTGGAAATAGATGTCCCAAAGTTAAGGGACTGCCTGTTTTAGCTCTTCTCCTTTCCATTTTAGATTACTCCACTGAAGGTTTGTTTTTAGGGGTTTTTTTCCCTGTAACGTGTGGATTGTTTGGTTGTGGGTTTGGTTTCTTTGTTTATTTTTGTTTTTGTTTTTTTTTTCCCCCAGCTAAAACAACACATCCAGTCCAGTTCTTTATAAATGCTTCCTGTTTTCCCTATATTCCTTCTGGGAGAGGAATGAAGCATCTGTCAGCTGGGAGGTAGCATCTGCAAAGAACTGCAAGGGAAAGTGTAGGCAGATGAAGAGTGACATGTGTGAAGAAAAAGCTGGAAAGTTCAAATATGGAACTACTGATAGTATGAGGGGAAAGTTTATTTTTAAAGTTTACTATTGTATCTATTTATCCACAACCTGGAGGAATTTTAATAAGAGATGAGAACGTGAGCAGAACAAGAAATAAAGATACACATCAATGTTACGAGATTTATCTCAGTTGACAGAAGTCATCACTCTAATTACAGAGACAACTGCTGGATGGAAAACTACTTCAACTGAACAACTGATTTTGTATGATAACTGTGACAGTCCCTGTCCTACTAGAAGCCTTTTCAGTCTGCTCCCTTATAGCATTCTGTCTCTACATTATTGTCATTTAAGCACTTTGAATAAGAGAGTGTAATACCGATAATTTAACAAAGTGACTTGCAAAAAGCTTATCCAGGCATATAATGAATTCTGAGACATTGCAGCACTAACTCCACATTTTTTTTCCTGCAGATTAAATTCCTTATGAAGACAGGGTTGCTTCTTTTCAGGCTGGCTTCTTTCTTTTTGGGTGAGTGTGCAGTCACTTCCTGAAAATTTAGAAGGGAAGTAATCATCATAAAAAAGTCGTTATCAGTATCACATACCACATAATCATTATCATATGCCCTCAACTTTTTTAAAGCAAACAGTGATCCCAAATATTCTAAAAAGTGGTATTTCTGAAAAGAGTATGGGATCATCTGCCCTGAGTTGGAGCAAGGTAATGAGATACAAAATGGTACTAAGCCTATAGAGAACTATGTGATAAAATAACAAGTTTTGGCCATGAGGGAGTAAGGTTTTGAAAGCCAAATCAGGATTCACGTAGTGAGGAAATGATCAATACATACATAATTATAAAAACCTTCTTTAAATTTTTCCTAAAGGTGCCAAGATGCCACTGGCCATTAAACTGACTTTTATTGTTTAATAAACAATTTTGGACAGACCCAGGCTTATTCAACTGTCCTATGTCCAAGAAAAAAGAATGTATTCCTGTCACAGATTGGAAAGTTGTCTCTCTGTGGAATGCAGAGACCACAGAGGAGGGTTA
Organism: Grallaria varia; assembly: GCA_013396735.1. NCBI lineage: Eukaryota > Metazoa > Chordata > Aves > Passeriformes > Formicariidae > Grallaria > Grallaria varia. The sequence goes on from VWZG01009035.1 coordinate 152,336, forward strand.
CTTGGATGCTGACAGAATGATTCCTGGCATGGGCTAAATCCCAGCCAGCACTCTAACAAGTCTGCCATTCTTCATATGCAAAATATGTAATGCACACCCATGAAAACTCTTTAAAATCCTCCTGCTGCCTTCATGGTTTATGAAATAGCAGAGTCTGATTAGGATACAAGTGCCAAGTGTTAGATAAATACCTTGACAATAAAGTCTTTACAGACAGATTTCATGAGCTTGTACCTGCAGGCAAGGAAGTTACTAAGGGGCACAAAAGAGGCTGTAGCCCACTTTTCCCCTTGACTTTTTTCCTAATAACCCCTTTAGGTATATTTCCCTCATGCCTTGATAAAAAGTGGTTGGATGACCTCTCTATCACGTGCTGGTTGCAAAGCACCATCTGCATACCCCCCTTCCCTCCTGAGGACGTTATGACTCAGTCAGCAGGTAGGGGAACTTTTTAGCACACCAGTGGTTCTGCTTCCCAAAGCACATTGTTGCTACTTAGCACAGATCTGCATTTTGCGCTCAGAGTGTGCAGGCTCATCTTGCAGAAGGTAGAGAGCAGCGTGTATGTTGCATGTTTGTGCTCTGCATTAGCGGGCCATAGCATGCCATGTATGGGAGGCATAAACTAGACAAGAGTCCTGTTCACTCTGCACTCCTAAAGGCAGAAGCAAGCGACTTACAGCAGCAACCTGGAATGACATTACAGCTGCATTTCTGTAGATTACCATACTAGGCATCTGTGTTTTACCTGGTTCTTAGATGGTGACTTCTAGAAAAATCTATCTGCTACCTAGAAAAAAGGTGCTCTTTTTTTAGAGGAGGACTTATTCTTAATTTGAGTGTTTTTAACAACTCCCTTGGAACTTCACTTTCAGTATATTCATTGCCTATATACTTACAGTTTTTCCCTCCATTATTAACAAAATATTATTTATTCTCTGAAGTAAGTTATTGAACTTGACATTTAGAGAAAATACAGTCTTTGACATTGTTTGTGGCAATGATACTGTCTTGAAATCTGTCAGGTTAGCCCATATACCCTTAGTTGCAGAAACATTTGAGCAAATAACAGATGGAGAAAGTATCAGGGCAAATAAAGTCTGTCTGCTTCTGAGGATATTTTCACAGCTTAAGATAGAACTGCAGGTCTCTTTTAATGGTAAGAGAAATCCTCCAGAGCAGCAAATAGATAGTAATTTGGAATACCACTTAGGCTGATTAACAGAATAATGCAAACTTTCTGCTAACATGAGAAATGAACTCTCAAATATTTCCCTTTCACTGTCCTCTTAGTTTAGAAAAGGAGCTATCGCTATGAATAGGATAAAAAAATTCTTATACCATTATTATTAATAAAAAATTGGCTTTTTGCATGTGCCTGATTAATCTTTTCTGCCCACATCAACCTCTGCCTGAAAGTGGATGTGCATAGCCCCATGGATAGTCATAGAATAGTACAAATAGGACAGTTAGACCAAGGAAAGTGAAGGAGTTCATAATCAGGAGGCTGAAAATAGGAGGCTACGTATGCAAATGGTTCTGCATATTGCATGAGCCTAACATAAAATATTGAAAACAGGTACATAAGTATTCTCCAGTTACAGTTTTATTCCAGTGTGTCACTGTTTTCCTGTTGTGTAATTACTGTTAGACTTGAGACAGGTGCTGTCCCAAGGTGCCATTGAAGTGAAACTCTCATCTTTTCTCCAGATCTGTACAAAATGTGAGAGAGGGTGTTATAAGAGCTATTAAAGAAGAATAAAGGGAAGCAGGCAAAAAGTAACAGGTTGGGGGTTTTTGTTTTTGTTTCCATGTTTGTTGCTGTTTGTTTGGTTTGGTTTGGTTTTTTTTTGCTTTGGGTTTTTTTAAATAATATGGCAAGATACACTCAACCTCTTAAGAGCAGATTTTATTTGCACAATTAACATTTAAGTTGTGGATTTGGAATATTTTTTGGTCTGTTTTTCTAAGGAAATGTGGCATATGGAATTGTACTGTCCATCTGCCAGCTTTTCAGTCATCCATTTCTCCTGCAGTGATGTTTATTCCTGCTGGCCGTGTTCAACCAGGACCAAAGACACTGAATTTCTTAAGATCACTGAAAATTGGTGGTGGATAAAGGAGAGAGACTGGCAACAGTGCAACCCCCTGGCATGATCACAAGACATGCCACCTCTTCCCATCTGGTTACTATGTGATTCAGGCGCATGCCACCTCCACAGAGGGGCCAAAATATGGAAGGGCTTAGAAAGTGCTTGGACAGTTGGAATTGTCACAGGAATGCTCATAGATGAAGTAAAAAACTTAAAATCTGTATGCAACCAAACTTCAGTTGTTTTCTTCCTCATTAGTTTCTATTGGTTTAATACTCTTTTCAGAACTTCTTAGGAGAAGTTGGTCTACAAAGGGCCTTACTTTACCTGTGTAAGGAGGAAGAATATTTTTTCCCATCTTCCAGAGAGTAGGCATCATAATGGTTAACTGTATATTTCTCATGCATTTTATTATTTCCCTTTTGTGTCCCTTGCTGACAGTTTGTGAAAGTTGGAGGTCTGTTATTTGCTATGAAAAATACAAGATCTTTTTCATCGTAGGGAATGTCTTTGCATGGAAAAAATTTTATCTGAACTAGTAACTAGATGTAATTAGAAGAGTATTTGCTGAGTGACAAGGAATATCTGAATCTCTTTACGCAAAATGGAGTAGCATGTTACAATTTCAAAATAAAACAGAATGTCTGCTCCTTAGTCCTGTGAAAGTAAAGACTTCAGAGCCATGATTGTCAGCCTGTGTCAGGCCCACCTTGGCAATGATCTTCCAGTCTGTTTCCACAGTGTTCTTTATTACAGGGATCACTCCATTTCTTAGCTAGATGTCAAGGAACTCTACCAATTTCATGGTATAGTTCAAATGCTGCTGTTTTTTCAGATTCCTGTTCCTTGTGGTTTCTTTGCTCTGGTCTTAGCTTGGATGCCAGCTCTGACCTTATTACACTTCCTTGCACCTGTCCAGGGCCCTGCACTAGTGTTTGTCTTTAGCCTTATTTTTCCTCTGAAAAATATTCTCTATTGCTTAATTTATCCGGCTCTTCAACCTTTAGCCTGACATGACATTTGCTTTCAACTAATTCTCTCAAGTAGCTCATGTAGACTCTCTCAATTTTCCAAGAGTTGAGGTCTGATTACATCCCTAACAAATCACTCCTTTGCTGGAATACTCAGTATTCTGACTTAGGGTTCTGGCCTGTCCTAATCTCATCTCTCCAGCCTAACGTTTTCCTGCCCCATCCACTTTTTCATATTGAACTGGCAGCTACTCTTACGTGATGCAATGTGTTCTAATTTTCTGTTTTGAGCTTTCCTGGCAATCTGATTTATTTATGAGATTTCAGCAAAGTTTTTAAATCCAATGTGTTGTGGCTAACAGTATTATTATTGACAGCAACAGCAGTTTTGATTGTTTTGATGTAGAAATTAAACATGCAAATAATAACAGTGGAAGGCCATATTGTTATATTTGATACAAAACTTTGCCACAAGGAACCCAGTTTTCCTTTTTTATAATTAATAACTATGTGTGTGGAAAAAAACCCTCCCATTTCTGTTATGTAACCACAGAGAAGAGCAAAAAACAATGATTTCTGCTGATTTTCAAATTGTAGCAGAAATCTACAAAAAGCATACCATTAATGTAAAGCAAGTACAATTAAAAATATTTCAAAAAGTAAGACACTCTACTCTTAAAAGACATGGTGACACCATAGACAGTTAGAGAAACTAAGAATTAAACCTGATCTAGTGATATAGTTTTCTAAGATTTTTTTTTCCCCAGCAGATGGTGCATTTCCAGAAAAAAGTTTTGTGGTTTTCTTGCGGGGTTTTTTGTTTGGATTTTTGTTGTTGTTTGTTTTTTGGGGTTTTTTTATTTTTTTTTTTATTTCAGTGGGCCAATTGTTTCATTTGGATCTGTAAGTATAATAGCTGGAAGATAAAACATCAACTAAACAGGGTTCCTGTATTTTAAAGCTTGGCTCTAGAGAACATAAATATTTCTTCATAATTCCATCTTAAATGTAAAATAACTGCTGATACTTGATTGCTTTTAACATTATAATTGGAATATAGAAATAAAATGTTACATATTATAAAAAGATTAATTTTTTCACTCTTAAAAGTTACCTACTCTAGTGTTGGAAAATAATGTCTCTCATTCTCTTACTTCCATTAGGCAAGTCATATTTTAACATAATTGTGAGAAACAGTGCCTCTGGAAAACACTTCTGTATATGAGGGAGCAAATTAGAAGCAGCTGAAACCCCTATTGTGTAGCAGCGACATCTCTGCCAGTTCTGCCTCAAGTGCTATAAGAAGTGGTGTGCAAGAAAACTCACAGAGCAGAGGCAATTAAGATTGAAAGAGAGAAAAGGTGAAAATTATCAGACAAACCATTGTAAGGTCAGGATGCCAAGGCAGATTAAGGAATGTTAACAGAGGCAAGGATAGCTGAATACTGACTACAAGGGAATTTTTGGCGTTTGAAAATAACACGTCTAAAAAAACATGTTGAAGCACCACATGGTTCTTGCGATGTTTTTATATATTCTCAGAAAGATTTAGTAAACTAAATCATCAACAAACGACATGCAGAAATAAAAGCTGCAGGGAAAGAATATTATCTGTGTCTACATTGTTTTGACAGTATTAATAACAGCAAAAACTCAACAGTACATAACTATTTGTTAGGGGAGAGTTTTTTAATGTATGAAGTAGTCTTTGTATGAGAACATGAAAAATAGAGGGCTGGAACTTGCAAGAACACTTAAGCTAGAGGTTCTCTTTCCATTTGCTGGAAGAAAAGCTGAGTTGATTTTGTTAGTTTGTTTGTTTGTGCTTTTTGTTATAATTTTTTTCCAACTGTACAAAAGCCAAAAAAAGCCAAACAGTTCCTTGAATTCCACTTGCAAAGGTCTTAGTGTTAGTTTTGTTTCCATATCAATCTGTAAATGAGACTTTTCCAATTCTTCTCCCCCACGAAACCTCACAGACAGAGCCTCTTCCAAACTATGGAATTACTAGGAACCAAAAGATTAGGTTGCTTCAGTATGTTGAATGAGAATCAAGTGAAGTTTTTTTACCTAAAACTAATGCTCCTATCAATGTGTAATTGCTTGTTAGCATAAATAAGAGCTATTCCAACAGAGAATGAAGTATAAGTCAGTTCTACAGCAATTTGTCCACATGTCCTTTCTGGGATCTTTGGGAACTGAGCTAGATTTTATACTATGGTACTGACAAAACACACGCTGTCCCCTCATTCAACCAGAACTTTCACTCACCAATTGAGGAAACAATGTGATACAAGTTCAGCAAAAAAGAACCTGTCTGAGACATTAATCTCTTTTTTAAAAAAAGAGCAAACATGACTCACAAATCTTCCTTCAGAGAAATCCTACTAGCTGTAATTTGAATAAAGATTCAGAAAACATTTTTTCCTTCTTATTTTTTAAGATGTGCATGTATGTTTGTAAAATAAATAATTTATTAAAATTTCTTGGGTCCGGATGACAGGCATGTACTGTAGCATTTCAAGAGCTAGGCTTTGATAATAGCAGCCAAATCAGTCAAAGGAAGGTGATCTTCAATTTTAATTTTATTCAAAAAATATCTGCTCCATTAATGAGCTGGAAAACCCTTTCATCCTCAAAGGATGTTTTAAAACTCCTGTGACTGCCCTATGTATTGTTATGTTGAATTTCAGAAACTGAAATCTATGTCTGATGTATACATTCATGCCAGGAATGAAAGGTTTCCAAAATAGATCCAGGGTACAACAAAAAGTCAGAGCAGCTATGTATTAGACAACATTTTTTTGGATCATTATTGAGAACAAAACTCAACAAATCATTCTGGGAACACTAAAAAAAAAACCAACAAACCTGAACCAAACTGAAACAAATCATTCCCTTTCAGTACTTACAATCCTCTATTTGGAAATTTCAGCCATTATTTCCATTAAATGTTGAATTATTGCAGTCAAAACTTACTCTGCAGGAGCAAAACCATTTGGCAGAAAAAGGTTTCTAGGATCTAAGATGGTGCCTGTGGTCAAAATTTAAGGAGAAAAACAGTTGAATGGAATGTACAGTTACTTGGCATATGGAATACCCAAGTCTCAGTATGTGTTATCTGCTCTCAGTAGAGGAAGGAATTAAGACTGGGCCTCTTATATCTCCAGTAAGTATCATAGTTGAAACTGCTGCCCTTTCTTATTAGATATTTAACAATTTAAGTATTAATCATCAGGAAATATTAATATTTGGAAAAGGATAATTGTGTCATGAGGGGTGGAATTATTTTTCTTAAATAGTTGATTTCATCATAATGCAAAATGAAGGAAGAAATTTCATAAACCTTAAAAAAAGTAAACCTCCTTCTCCCAAAAACCCTTGAGGTATATTCTCAAGTTTATTTATCACATTCTTATCATACTCAGTTTCTATGAGCTCTTTTATGACATAATAAATATTTCATGAGTATTGCTGGGTTAGGTTAATGATTTAATTTAGCTATGTATTCTTTAAAACTATGAAATTCTAGCGTAGCACCAATGGGTCAGTGATACTTTTAGACAAAAGAAGTTATTACTGTATTAAATAATCGGCCTTATTAAGAATATGAGTACTTTAACATGTAAGAAATTAATAATAACAAAAAGAACGTTTATTTCACTGTATTATACCTTCTTTAGAAATGCAAAAATTAAAGTAACATGAGGTGAGCGTGAACAATTTTTACAAGAAATTTCTCTTCTCTTCTCTTCTCTTCTCTTCTCTTCTCTTCTCTTCTCTTCTCTTCTCTTCTCTTCTCTTCTCTTCTCTTCTCTTCTCTTCTCTTCTCTTCTCTTCTCTTCTCTTCTCTTCTCTTCTCTTCTCTTCTCTTCTCTTCTCTTCTCTTCTCTTCTCTTCTCTTCTCTTCTCTTCTCTTCTCTTCTCTTCTCTTCTCTTCTCTTCTCTTCTCTTCTCTTCTCTTCTCTTCTCTTCTCTTCTCTTCTCTTCTCTTCTCTTCTCTTCTCTTCTCTTCTCTTCTCTTCTCTTCTCTTCTCTTCTCTTCTCTTCTCTTCTCTTCTCTTCTCTTCTCTTCTCTTCTCTTCTCTTCTCTTCTCTTCTCTTCTCTTCTCTTCTCTTCTCTTCTCTTCTCTTCTCTTCTCTTCTCTTCTCTTCTCTTCTCTTCTCTTCTCTTCTCTTCTCTTCTCTTCTCTTCTCTTCTCTTCTCTTCTCTTCTCTTCTCTTCTCTTCTCTTCTCTTCTCTTCTCTTCTCTTCTCTTCTCTTCTCTTCTCTTCTCTTCTCTTCTCTTCTCTTCTCTTCTCTTCTCTTCTCTTCTCTTCTCTTCTCTTCTCTTCTCTTCTCTTCTCTTCTCTTCTCTTCTCTTCTCTTCTCTTCTCTTCTCTTCTCTTCTCTTCTCTTCTCTTCAACTAAATGCATAAAGACCATTGGCAAACAAATCAAGCAAAATATTGAAGTATAAACTGTACAGAAATCTGTGATTAGAGACTGCAGAGGAGTTGGTTAGAAAGAAGAGGAATCAAATTTAACATGTAAATTACAGTTAGGAACAAAAAAGACAAAGGTACATCAGAAGCACGCTGTTAGTGCTTGCAGCATTCTGACCAACTCTTCAGTAATACAGAATTCAGACATGAATCATAACAGCTAGAGCCAGGGCTATATGACTTTTAACTCTAATATCAAATTCCTAGTTTAATCATAACTTTTATACTCAAACTTGGATTTTAGTTTTTCAGAACTCTAATTTGACTGCACTGTTAAAATTTTCTCAAATTCACTGATTTTACAAGCCATTCAAACTTAAAGTTGATTGAAAATCTGAAGTTTCTAAAATGGGAGTTTTCCACTGAGACTCTTGTATTTTGAATCATCCTTGCAAAATACAATGATCAGATGTGCTAATCATTGCTTGTTTGATGGCAAGTTTTAAGGATACTGGGGGTTTTTTAGAAGGTGAGAAAAATACAGTTTTGGTTCATTTCATTTCAAATAATGAAGAGGTGCTACTATTTGTTTAATTTAATAAAATAAAAAGAGAAACAGCAATGCGACCCAGGGCTCTCTGCATGCAAACCTCTGAACAATGCTTTACATATTTCATGTGAATGTATGGCAAAAGCACATAGACATGCAAATTGGTCCTTATGAGGTGCTCTTGTCAAGAGCCAGAAGTGCAATACTCCCTGTAAGTAGCCTGGCTTACTGTAGATAAATGAGATGCAGAGCAATACCATAACATTACAAAGAACTGCAAGTACTTTACCTCATGCCATTATATTGAAGGCCATTACTCATGTCAGCTATTCAAAACATTACGGCATAACTCTCTTAGCCTTTACCATGCCTGAGTGAAGCATGAGAATTTCAGGCAGCTCAACAGAAGTGAGAAACTTGAACAAATCTGACTGATAGTTCACAAAATTTCAGCACGCGTTGCCCTTTGAGCCATGTTTACTAATGCATCCACAGTGCAGCGCATTAATCACATTAGGTTATGCATCTGTCCAAACCTATTGCCTCAAGAGCTCATTTTCACAGGCAAGCATTGGAAAGGAGCTAGACCTTCTTTAGCTCCATCTCGAAATGTTGTAACAAGGCATAGATCAGTATTACGTGACTATTGGCATCAGAAGTCACTTCCTGAAATTATAAACTGGGTTTGAAAAACTATTTTCAACATAAATATCATAGAATCATCGAGAGTGTTGAAAGGGACCCCAAAGGTCCCCTAGTTCCAACCCCCAGCCACGGGCAGGGACACCTTCCACTAGACCAGTCTGCTCAGGGCCCTGCCCAAGCTGGCCTTGAACACTTCCAGGGATGAGGCATCCACAGCTTTTCTGGGCAACCTGTTCCCCATCTCACTCTCCTCATGACCAGCCTGTCCTCTGGCAATTGTGTGCCCCAGCCCCTCTCCATCCCCAAGGCACTGGGCTGAGCCCACACCTCAACCCACTGTGTCCTTCCTGGACTGGGGAGCCCGGGACGGGACAGAGGAGTCAAGATGCAGTCACCAAAGTGCCAGATTAGAGGAAAGCACTTTTACTCTTTTTTTCATGCTTTCTTGTGTTTAATTTTTTTCATTGTGTAATCTTGACAAGAACTTCTAATGATGCAGCCCGGAGGGGCCTTTATGCCGGAGGCCAGCGCACGGGGTGTAGTGCTGGCATGACACAAGGAGCCTGTTGGATTCTTTGTAAGGGAATGCCTTCAAAAATAACGACAGTTGGATTCTGGGACAAACACGAACTGTTGTACATTGCCAAGAGGTATCTTCTAGTGATGGTTGCAGGGCAGTTATGGGAGGCCACCGATGTTGCTTATTCCTGCAGGCGTGTTACCAGACTAGCTACAGTGCTAATGTAGTTTGACTGCTGAGGTGTTCCTGTCTTCATTTCAATCAAGTCCTTCCCTCTTAGCTTGTGTTTTCACATAGATTGTGCTTTCAGGATTTTACTTATTAAGCTTTTCTGCAGAGACATATTGTTAAAAGAGTGCCAGTTAATCCAGCAGATATTGGAGTTCTTCACAAATATTATTCACAAAGTGACAGATTTTTACTTTCTGTATTAATTACATAAGGCTCAGATTTTTGCCCTGCATAGACAAAATATCACATAAGTGGATGTCTCCACACCCTGGAACATTTTCCTCAGACTGTGACCCACATATGGCTGTGGAGGGGAAGGAGGGAAATCAGTAAATCTTCTGCCTTAACAACCAACTATAAGAGGCATGGAAAAACAGCCATCTGTACCCCTGCTCTGTCCCCTGAAAAGAGCTCAGATGGACAACTCAGGTTTGTGTCTAAGACCCTGGGAGATAAGAACAGCTTTCTTCCTATGTCCACCAGTGAGAATCTCTTAAAATTGTACTTTTGCCTTCTGCATCCCAAAGGAGATACTGTATCAGTCATGTATTACCCGTCTGCTACTGCAAACTACCTTTCTCATCCAAACACCACCCCTATTTGTGAAGAAAAAACCCCAGTTCACAGGAATTAAACACACAGAACATTGTTTTCTCTTCCATGTTCTTCCCCCTTGGCTGACAAGAAATTTAACTCTGGCAAAAGCCTCGGGTGCTGTTCCCTCTCATTCTATCAGTCAAAGTTGTCCTCATAAATAAGAAGCTTGTTGTCCAATATATTTAATACTTATTTTTGGGTTGTGATTCTATTTTATGACTGTATATCAAGGTTTAGTCTTAGGAAAGCAGAGCAATAATTTTGATTTCAAATAAAGGGTAGCATATTGGAAATACACTTCATAACTAGACTTTGATTTATGCCAGTGGCAATGTTATGTCTTCCAGCACTGAGCTGCTAGCAAATAGTTAGTGGTTAAAAACGTCCTGAAACTAGATAGCTAAATCCACTCATTAGCTTTCTTTATGTATATGTGAGACAGCAATGTCAAGTGAATCATGGTTTAGTTCCTAGAATGTTTCAGGCAATGTTTTCTTAATGAATATACATCTCCACTTGCTTTTGAATGGTTGATTTTATCAACTTCTTGCATCCACTTTTCCCACTTCATGGTTGAGAGAAGGAAAACTAAATTTTTTCTGCTTTCCAGAATTTTTGAAGAATGACCATTCTTTTATTTGTAATGCCTTATAATAAGTGCTGGACTTAATGCTGTCTTTGCTCATTAACTTCATGACTCATCTCTAGTCCTCAAAACACTTGTCTTGCCAAGAAAATATCTTTCCCTTAATAAGGCAGCAGAAAAACCAGAACTACTAAATGAAGACGAGGAAATTTCCTAGTTAGGCCTGCTCACAATCTGAAGGGATGACAAGACTAGAAGGATAAGGTAGGTCCAGTTTAAATGGAAAAGAGAGAAGGAAGCATGGTACAAATGCTAAAAAGCTGTCAGCAAAGGAGGGAGTTGTGTCCTCAGGAGAGAAGAGGTATGTACACAGTGCATGGGAAGAGAGCTTTTATAGACATGAAGTAGTTACATAATGTGATGAAATGCAGAGAGGCAGAGCTCTAGGGCACAATCATTCTCTACTAGCAAAATGCTCATTCATGCGAAAGACATTTCCAAACAACAAATTAACCCAGCAGGAATAGAAATTGCATGTGCAAGGAAAAAATTTGCCATAGTCAGCATTAAGGTTATTCTGACTGATAACTGTGTGTGAGAAGTGTTTCTCTTCAGCTGCACATTCTCCACCCATTAAACAAAGCAGGCAACACAACCTTAAACCAGGTGTAGGAAAACACTGGAAGAATTTTTCCCTCTAAAATTTTGTGTCCTTTCGAACTTTTCACCTGATTTCTTAAAGGAGTAATATTTATTGTGGTAGTGCTGGCAGGATGTTCATTAACCTGTTTCATGAACTTGCGGTTTCTCAAACATATTTTCAGTCATACAAAAGTACTAGTATTTCAGCAGCACCTTCTAGACATCAAAGCCAGTCCCTTCAGAAATTGTTTCTCTTTTTTTAATTCTACTTATTGTCCTTATTTTCATATGCCCAGCACAGTGTTTGTTCTTAGCTTTGGGTGACTACCTTGAATGTTTTTAATTTTCTCACACAACTTTATTTATCATGCTCTTTGATTCCATGTATACTCTAAGGGATGTTTCATGTATTTCATTTAATTTTATGTGTTCTCTCAATTGCAATCTCATCTGTCCAAGTAGCCACACCATTTCACTGGTAGCTATTTTTTGTTAATACTTAATTGATTAAATAATACATAAAAATTATTAATTTGTGGTAGTGCAGAGCTATTAAACATGTAAGTTACTTATTTGACATTTTACTTATAAAAATTTTAGCGTAAGAAGGTGTTGACCATCTAATGAGAATGAGAGGAGAAGCTAAAGTATCTTCTTTTTGCCATTATCAGCATGTAATTGGCTAATTTCCATTTCTTATTTCCATATCAGCATATTCCATCTTTATCAAATCACAACACTGTTGTAAAGGTGAAAAGGAAAAAAGCTGTTTTCTAGGTGTGAGTCTAATTAAGAAGTCTGAGATTCACAGAAAGCAATATATGAATTTCCTGAAAGTTCTTAGAAAAAACCAAAAGTAGTACTAGATATGAAATCATGAGAGCCACTGTATCCATTGCATATGTTGATAAAATCTGAGAATGCAATAAAAAAGAAAAGATCAAACCATTATAACAAGAGTATAGGATAGTGGAACAAGCCCATCTCACTTCTAAAGACAAGTAGTGGTTAGGAATACAACCTGTAATAAAATCCTAGGTCTGTCTTACAACCTGATAAAATGTTAGTACATATTGTGACTTGAAACGCTTTGTTTGCATTACTACTTTATCACTTTACTTACATTATAACTTATTTTCAAACTGAATCTCGTTTTTGTCCCCCAATAAAATGCAAAATAAGGGAATTTCATTATTAAATGAATAAAGTCTTTTATTGACTGACTATCTTATTAGCAATTTCCTTCAAATTACTCAATTTTTCAATGCTCTAGTGGCCTTTAGTAACATGTCCTGCTTCATAACTGTACTTAATCACTGAAATAACGTGTGATGATGCAGTTGATGATGAAAGGTACAATCTTTAAGAGTTCTTCTGAAAATGAATGCAGAAAGTTAGATGATTTACAGTAGCCAGACAAAGACTCATTGAGGTTGCAAGCGGGCAAGAAACACTTGCAGAAGGTTAGTGAAAGATGAAACTATTTCTATTTCTGTCCAATGTGCTGAAAACAAAAGATGCCTTAAAGCCAACAAGTCTAAATTTTCTAATACGCTCATACATTTGAACTGCTTGGAGGAGCAGCAACTTACAGAGTAATTTCCTCAGGTGAAATTGTTTGCACATCGTATAGTACAGATTAAACAATGCTTATACTATGTAGATGCTTCTCTACAGAGACCTAACTTTTCTAATGAGATCTAACCTATTTTTCTCAAGGAAAGTATTTCAGTATTACTTTGCCATTACTGAAATTCATAGTACCAAACTGTGCACCTTTTTAAAGTTAGTTTCTCCGGTTAGATTTGACTGATTCTAATTAATATGAATACTAGTTCAGTACAAACAGATTTTACAGTCCTGGATAACCTCTGTACCAACAAGAGACCCAGACCAAACTGGCTGAAAATGAATGTTGGAACACTAGTCCTTCATTTGAGAAGCAGCCAAATTTTTTATTTTTTTTTAGCATAGCCAACAAATGTAAAGGTAAAGGGATTAAATAAATTCTAGGTTATAATGACCAAACAAATAAACTTCCAAAGCACCGTATTTGCTTTCTGATATTTTACATTTTGGTTTTCCCCCATGCAAAGTCTTGTCAGCCATCACTTTTAGCTCTGCAGTGTATGCCATATTTCATAAATGCCAGCATTCTGTGCAAAATTAGACCAGCACTGAAATTCAAAGTCACAATGTATTCAATATTAATTTTGACACTCACTTATACAGAGACAAGATTTTATCTGGAGCAAAAGAGGCGACTTCTCAATGACTGAACTAGCAGGAAAGAATATTTTGCACTTCAATCAGACCTCAGGATCTGTTTACAAGATGCCGAAAAAAAATCAAGTGAAAAATTAAACCACGTAGATATAGCAATTAGTGTTTCTGAGAAGACCTTTAATGGTTACCACAGCAATATTCATTTTTTCTGGCACTAAATATGATTTATTATAATTAATTTTACACACTGGTACAAGTCCATTATGATAGCATTGGGGTATAACCTGCATTCTTTGACAAGGGTTTGCAATAAACTTTAACTGAGGGCACAAAGTGATTTGATGGAGATCTGGTAATTTTACTGAAGTCTAATCAGTAGGAAGCAAGATGCCACCTCTAGCATTGCCAGGTTTAGTTCTGTATAATCTCTTTTCACCCATGAAAGGCTGCACAATTGCCCTGCAACTAAAGTCTGACAGCTCACAGGAATAAAATAAAAGCACGGGAGGCTCTTCAGCAATGCAAGAGCCTTTAGTATTGCTGGTGCTGTATCAGGCTGAGCACAGTTTACCTACAGAGAGCAGCCCTGCCTTAAGGTAAACCCAGCCTTAACTCAGCAGAAAGAAATGTTTTCTGCACAGACCTAAAAACACCCTTATGATTATCTTGTTGCAGTGCAGGGCACATTCTACTGACTTAGTGGGATCAGTGTTTCTTCATGAGTCCTCTCATGTCATACTTTCATTTCAGCATGTGAGACTCAAGCACCAGTTAGGTTTTCAGAGTAGTTCTTTTTCTCCTGAGGAACAACATGGTACAACACATCGTAAATATACACCAATACAACAGAAGATATTAACTCTTGTTTGAGATTATCCACTTCACTGAGGCAACTTACATAGCTCTAGAGGTCAAGTTATTGAGAAAGAGACAGAGAGAAAAGGACTGATGCTGTGAGATACAGAGCATGTTCAACCTCCCTGATATGCAGCTGCATTTTAGAATAGGTGGGCTCTGCAGGATCAAATGCAGTCAGTGATTGCTGCAAGGACTGGTAGAGTGATATTTGTGCAACTAACTTTGTGAAGCAGGGCTGTTTAGTAAACCTGCTTTTAAAAGATGGAGTGTTGCATTTGTCTGGGAGCATGACACAGAAAGGCTCAGAACAAATGGGAATTCTAATTTCCAGTGAACTTATTTAAAGTTTAATAAACCTTCAAAGAACAGAGTTTAGCGCATTTGGGCTGTTTAATTCTTTAATCTTGATGTTGGCAGCTTCTCAGTGTTGACGGCTGTAGCTGTCTGGTGATCAGCCAAACATAAATATTGTGGAAAGCGGGCTTTGAAAATTCACTGAGCAGTTGCTTCTGGTTCATTTTTATTTAGTTAGTTTCTCAACATCCTCATCTTAATATTTTTTCCAAAAAAAAAGTAGAGATTAATGTGTGCTCTAATGAGGAAAAATATGTTTCACCTAAATTTCTTTACCGTTTGTATCTGTACAATGGAATCAATTTTAGTACCCTTGATTAATACTTAATAACATGCTATTTCACCAATTTTTGTTATCCTTGCACCCTACAGGAGTGGAGTTTCAATTGCTATAAATCACCTCATCATAATATTTTACCTAATTCAATCTAGAGAAAAGTGTATGAATTTAGCCTATTATATTTTTTTTCCCTGCAGAGAATTAACACTCAGATTTCATCCAGCTAGGCAGCCAGTTCCATTTGGATACTTACATGAGCTGATTAACCCTCCTGTGCTGATGAGTTGATGGGAAACCTTAGAAGAATGTATTTACATCTGATACTTTCAGCACTTGTTATCAGTGAAATCATAGTCCCATCAGAATAAGTGTGAGTTTTATTACTGACTTCAAGATTTTACTTCACCAGAAGACATCTTGAAGGGACGACAAGCTAAGACGGGTCTCTGGTTTTGACCTTAAGCGCACCTTGTGTTAGAAAATAGCAATAAAAAAGCCTTTTATCGGCCAAAACCCCAGTTTTGGCCTCTGCTAAGATGCGACTGCAAACTGGAAGTCCTTTCTAATGATAGCAAGAGATGGGATCAAATCAGAAACATTGATTATGGGAATGTAGCAATTTGAACTTTCAGAAGTAAAAAATTACAAGGAAAATGATGCTTCTGAACTGAATTCTTAAGGACTGTAGTAAATACAGAAAAAAAGCAGTGAGTGAAGGAAAAGTGACCTTTTCACTGTTTATAGGAACTTTGTGTTGAGAACCAGATTTTGTTTCTCCAGCCACCTCTTCTGATTTCCTGACGGATAGAGACAAGCTTCCATTGTCTGCACAAACACTGTCCATCCGTACAAACTGACCTCTATTCATCACTCAGTCCAGTCATACCAACCTTTTATCATTGTGCTTCACTGCATGTATTGCATGACAGTGCTGGCCTCCTGGACAAGGCTGCATAAAACAACACTGAATAAAAATCTGCAAATTGGGCTGAAGTGCTATGATTTGTGGCCAGCCAGGTGACTTGTCCAGTTAAAGTTAACATAATCTCCTCTCAGAGGCTGTACTGGTGGGAATAACATTAAGAGGCTAGCCAGTCTTTAGAAGACTGTCAGTGATTTTCATTGCTGGAAGCATCTCTCTTTTGGCTAATATGATGTTGCACTGTATTTAAAGTGTGTCATTTGTTCTTGGTATCAGAGCCAGTGAAATTATCAACTGTGAATAATTTATGTGAAGAATTCTGGCAGTTTACATGCAAAATTTTAGTTCCATGAAGAGTGGTTATTTCACACAGATACAAAGCAAAAGACTGTGTTTTAAGTGATTTGTTCATTCTTTTTCTCAAGCCAATAAACTTAGTTTGTACACACAAATACAACTAATCTCCCTGATTCACCAGTAGCACTTTGCTACAAAATTGTATTGAAGTAATTCAGTGGTACAAGGGAATTGGTATCTTCTCATTTATTTGACTGTTGGTTTGCTTTACAGGAATCTGCATTTTGGGTGAGGTTTTCCAAAGCCAGCAGAAGTAGTCAGGCTTTCCAAATGTGCTGTCAGAGGTAAAACTACTGTGCATTTGAGTGGGAGCCATATGCCATGGTAATGTTTTCCCCCCACCTTTCACATTCCTTATCTTGAGTTCAAGTGGGATAAAAGATTGGTTTTTTTTTTTTTTAAAAAAATGCCTTTCAGAATAATCATTCCTGAAATACAATTTAAGATTATGAAAGGTTGCATGGTAAGCTTTCTTTGTGACAGCTTCCGTCCAGCAGAGGGTCATGGAAGTCCAGCTCCTGGCCATGGACCTTTCCAAGAATCATAACATGTAGCTGAGAGTGTTGCCCAAACAATTCTTGAATTCTCTGGGTGAAAA
This sequence comes from Grallaria varia, assembly GCA_013396735.1. Lineage (NCBI taxonomy): Eukaryota > Metazoa > Chordata > Aves > Passeriformes > Formicariidae > Grallaria > Grallaria varia. The sequence continues at coordinate 169,191 of VWZG01009035.1, forward strand.
ACCTTTTCCTGATATTCAATCTAACCCTCCCCTGTCCCAGTTTTGTGCCATTTCCTCACGTCCTGTCACTAGTCACCAGAGAGCAGAGAAGAGAATAGTTATGTTTTTAGAAACAAAATAGGTTATCACTTCATAGAATCATAGAATCATGGAATTGATTGTGCTGGAAAAGACCTCAGAGATCATCAAGTCCAACCCTTGGTCCAACTCCAGTCAGTTTACTAGATCATGGCACTCTGTGCCACCTCCAATCTCAGTTTAAAAACCTCCAGGGATGGTGAATCTACCACCTCTCTGGGCAGACCATTCCAATGCCTCATTACTCTCTCTGGAAAGAATTTTTTTCTAATACCCATCTTAAATTTCCCCTGGCAGATCTTAAGCCCGTGCCTCCTTGTCCTATTGCTGACTGCCTGGGAGAAGAGACCAA
>VWZG01009035.1:170517-229416 GCA_013396735.1 Grallaria varia
CCAGGACTGTTGGAAGATGATGGAGAGCGGCTTGGCAAGCTCTTCTGCCAGCTCCCTCATCACCCTAGGATGGATCCCGTCTGGTCCCAGATGGCTCAGTAAGTCACTAACTGCTTCTTCCTTGACTACAAGGGGACTATTTGGCTTCCTATCTCTGTCTACCAGCTCCAGAGGCCAGTTGTCCTGAGGGCCACCTGTTTTACTGGTAAAAACTGAGGCAAAGTAGGTGTTCAGTACCTCAGCCTTCTCCTCATCTTTGTTAACCATATTTCCCTCCAAATTCATTCTATGCCTTGCTAGCTGTGTGCATACACACACCTCAGTGGAGGAGAGGGGAATTTACAAATTAAGGCAAGTCTGAGATCACATTTCCTAGCTTATGGCTGATTCAGATGAATTTACTATCTCTTTGTAGCCCTCTGGAAGAGTGAGTACATCTTTACAGCTTCTTTGTGTTGTGAAGTTTCTGCTTTCGAGGCAGGCCAATTATACTGTTACTTCTGGACGCAAGGAGAAATTTTAGATATTTTTTTCTCTTTGAATTACTGAAACAATAGATGTGTGTTGGCTGCTAGATGACTAGGCACACTTTCACTCTTTATACCTTTATGTTTATAGTACTCTTTGTTAGGCAAAGCAAAGTCATGTACATCTGTGTATACTTATATGACAACATCATTTGACTTATACAGCACCTGTGTCTGGAGTGCATATGAATATATTTATATGTATAAATATGTGCATATGCAAATACATTTGTAAATTCTACTGTCATCCCTAATTACCTCATATTTAAAAGGAGAACCATGTTTTCCCCTGGAGTTTAAATTATAATTAAATCTAAAATTTCAGATATTTTGTCATTTACTGGAGAAGGAAAATAGCAGTTTACCAATAGGAGAAAGCAACTATAAGTGTTTGCAACATTTCATAGACACCCACAAATTGGAAGTGTTTCCTTTGTGTAAACATGCAGCTGCCCTTCCAAAGCTCATGAAGTAGAGTGAAAAGTGAAGTGTTAACATTTTTTGGTCTTTGTGAGAATCTTGCTACTTTATCTTCTATTTACCTTCTAAACCTTTGCATAGGTTGCTCAGATGTGCCATTCACAAGCAGTTGATTTTATCTTCATTCTTAATTGATCATAATGGCTGGCTGCTGCAATTAGGAAAGTCCTGACATTGATGTTTCATTGAGAGTAGGAGAAAGATCCCAAATAATTGTGTCTACTGATGATATGCTGCTAATAAAATCATCAGGAAGAAACGGGAACTTCCTTAATAACATCAACAAAGCAGCAACACATCTCAAGACTCTTAAAATCAGAAGTACTTGCATGCAGGTAACTGGGGTCCTACTTCTCATAAGTACTATATTATAAGCAACAATAATGAAAGAAGTGTGATGGAATTTGAGAAAGATGAACAAAGTAAGTGGACATGAAATGCAGTTTGTGGTGTAATACATAAGGCAAAAGCATTCACTCACTCCTCATTGGTATGTGAAGGAAGTGAAAAGGGGTTATGGAGTTTGTCTGCTTAGACAAACCACAAGTGAGTTGTGTCCAAATGATACAGTATTATTTGGCCTGTACTGCCCGATTTCCTTTGGAGAAGTACCATTTCAGCATCATCAGATTCTCTATTCCAGTTGCAAGAGGGCCTCAGTCTTATATCTTAAAAAAATATTACCTACAGTCCATGCCATGACCTAAACAAAACATTTTAAATACAAAACTGCATTTAAAAAAGGTGTATTCAAAACAACAAGTGTGGGCTCTTTGGGACTCTCTATCCATCATGATTTATTCAGTAACAGACCAAGAGAATAGCTGAATGCTTTTTTGGAAAAGGATGTATTTTAATACTTTTTATGTAATGGGAGTTATTAATATATTACTTAAAATCCAAGATGTGCTTTTCATTTTCGCACATTTTAAAAGATTGATGAAACTGCACAGAAATAATGTGTGAAATTGCAAAATGGGGCTATTATTTTCTTTTGTTCTATGCTAATGAATTCATTAACAGTTGTTCAGTTATTATCAAGGGTATTCTTTAGTTGTTAGATTAGAGAGATTTTTATCTTATTCTTACTGTGAATCTGCTCATTACATATCTAACAAAAAGCAGATGATTTCTCCTGCAGAAAAGTAACCCCCAAGCCCCTAAACCAAAACCATGAAATGTTCTTGTAATTTCTTTGACTCTGATGTGTGTGTGTTTAAGCTCTTTAGTTTGCTTTTTGAGAGACTGTTCAGAATATCACAATGAACTGTGTAAACATATCAACAGATGTAAGCAAGGAATGATAACACCAATGTTGGACTTCACAGGCAGTGTATACAGGCAGTGTAAACATAAGTTTTTTCCGGTTGTATAATTTGTCAAATAATATTTCTAAGGCATAGAATAAAATAGACATCTGTTCTATGTGTATAGGTTCAGCTACTTTCCTTTAATGAGTGATAAAATTGCTTATCTTGTGGGTGGCAGTATTTTTTAGTGCTTATAAATTTTCAATACTCAACAATGAACACTATTAAAGATAAAGCCCATTTAATCCAAAAACTTAAAAGTATTTTGAAATGATGTTATTAATTAGTGATGTCTGTTGTCACATCAACTTGTGAACATATTATAAATACCCTTCACTGGTTACATGATGGTCCTTTATTTCATAGATGTTCTTATTCATCCTGTCTTTAGATTTATAACCCCTTCTATCCACGAGCTCTTTCCACACAGGGGTTTGTTAGATATGCTTAAGGAACATGGTACAGATAGGTCTTGAACCTTGTACAGTTTGAGAAATTACAGAAGGCCTTAGCACATGACATAATAGGAGAAATTTTTAACACAATTATCCTTATAGGCAACAATTGTCCTTTCTAGAAGGAAAATTTGTACATTACATGAATGAGAAATGCAAACCAAAGAGCAATGTCTTATACAATAATGTCTTTGATACCTTTCAAGTCTGTAGGGATGGTGTGGGGAGTCACAGGTGTGGCTGAATTGTATGGTAGAAAAGTTGTGAGATAAACCCAACCTGCAGAGTAAGCAAGATTTACGTTACCGTGCTTGCCTGAGCTCTCATTCTTGCACCTGTAAAATCTTCTCTAGACTGCTCTGTTTTCTCTCTGTTCCTATTACACAGTAAGGATGTGTACCCTTAATTTATAGCTGGGTCGAATGCTAAATACCATAATCATGTAAATAACCTTGAGTGGAAAAAAAGAGGAAGGTGAAGTTTTAGTACTGTCATTATCCTTTTGAAGGCTGTAATGGCGCTTAACATGTCTAAAAGCAGTCTGGGATAATAGCTAGAAAATTCAGCACATGGGAGATAAAACCTCTCTTGCAGCAGCTACTTGACAGTGTAGAGGAACCAGCTACATTTGCCTGTCTGCAATTCCAGCCCCTTCCCCTGGTGGCATTGCTCTTTTCTGTCATTCTGAGATGCCTCAGAAGGCAAAGCAAAGGCTTCTGGCAATCAGCGAAACAAAAAGTATCCCCATAACCATACTGGGTGGAAATACACCACATAAATACACAGAGCACCCCTTCTAGTTATCCATCCCTTCCCACCCTGACACTGAAGTATTTAAAGAACAGGAAGAGCTTTCTGTCCTGTGAGAAAGTGCTGAGTATTGTCAAAAGAAAGTTCTTATACGTTACTTGGTGCCATGTTATGCAGAACTCACCATGAGGCAAAGGCATTTATTGCTTCCTGTGAGATGAATTAAAATGTGTCCAGTTAGAAGTCTTCAAGCAATGTGAGAGAAGGAACAGCAAATTCTGGATTATGTAGCATGTGACAAAAAATAAAATTGTTCCTAGAGAACAGCTGTAGTGCTGGGATCCTCTGATTAAATAGTTTGCTTGAGGCTTAAGGGAGCTGGGAACTATAACCATCACTGACAATGCCCACTTTTACAGTCTATTTTGGCTTTCAAGATTATGTGTCTTCTATAAAAGAGAAGCTACCATTTGGGTGAAAGTGATGGGCTTAAGGCAGAAATTATGGGTGTAGGCTACTGTGCTTGTATTATCTGGGCAGACAGATGAGACAGATGAAGCAACCAGAGAGGTCCCTTCTGGCTTAAAGAGCTCCAAGAGTGGAGCATAAAAGATTATGGCTTCCCAAATAAGCTGGGTCAAGTGTGTAGGATAGATCCTGAGGGAGTTTTGAAAGCAGAGCGCTGGGGTCTGACAGGTCAGAAAGGATATTTTTATAAAGCATAGGTCAGTGTTGAGCTCCTAAGATGAAAACTGGGCTGGGAGAATACACAAAAATGATCCATGTGCTTTAGGTAAATTTGCTCCAAATTTATATATGATTTCCAATAAATTTTAAATAAGGATATGATCATAGAGGGTAAATTTTAAACTTCCATAATGTTTGATTTTAAACTCATGCATACTGAAACAGTATTAAACCTGTAGGCCACAAGGGTCCCAAACCCTTGTTCTCTGCCAGTTTAGCCAACAAGGTAAGTCACGCAAGAACCTAACTTCATTGTTGCAATTAAGACCAGCCATGAAGAATTACTCCACATGAATGAGATGAGACACAATTAAATTTAAAATTCTAGCATAGCATGGTCAATGAATTTTGCAATAGTCTAATTTTTCAAGGAATCTTGCTTCAAGCAACAAACAGAATGGATAAGAGATCTTTTTTTTTCCTTTTCTTTTTATTTTTCAATCTCTAATGTCATTTATCTGTTTCCTCCTCCATTTAAAGGAATTTTTGTTTCATCAGCTCTATAACTGCACTTGTCCAGTCAAGAACTAGAACTATTATTACACAACTTTATGTATCTGCCTGAGAAATTGTGGTGGTCAGATGCCATATAAAAGTGACAAAAATCTGCAAATTAAAAACAAGAAATATATTATGTATGAGCAAAAAACCTCTAAGGAATAACTATTTGCTCATTGGACATTACTGATAAGCATGTTAATGTCATTAATTATTCTTACATGTATACATTTTTCCCTGCAAATATCATGAAAAATGTCTGCATAAGCAAGTAAGACATGGTTTGAAGCTGTGCAGAGTTTCTGTGTTTGAACAGGCACCAAGAAGACTCACCTATTTTAAATTGCTACTGTTTTCTCTTTACAGACCTTTGCCTTTTAAAATTTTAAAATCTTATTTTATTAGGTCGCTAGTCTTGACACGATGCTGTCCTGTGGATATAGATTTACAAGTCCATGTCCTGTCAGTGAACATTTCTGACAGAGGTAAGCTCCAGGTATGTTTCTTTCTAATGCCTTTATGTAGGACAAAACTTAATGAACTCTGTGTAAGAGCCTTTGTAATTACCAAGAAGCAGTGCCAAACTCAAGATTTCTAATGAAACTGAGATGTTAAGAAAAGAATTCATTGGTAACTTTATTTTCAGAAACGTAGCCATAACTGACATAGTGCATTTTTAGGCTCTGAAATCTATTGCATCTTGAAAGGACTTCAAACAAAATGATAAAGGATACTGAATACCAGACTGGGAAGGTGGAAATAAACCACTGATAAAACCAAAGCATAGGTTAGTCCCCTTGAGCAGTAGCAACATTAGACTCACCTTGTTTTGAACCGTCATTATGCTAACATGACTTATTTTTCATGGCAACACCTTCATACTTTCATGACTAACAATGTTCATAGCTGTAAATTCATGCCCTAGAATAATCTCACTGAATGCAACTAATAGTCTATATTACAACAGATCTTGGGTCAAGAGAGGGATGATAGGGTATAATGTGTGCCCTTAAACCTCATGTGCACACAGGGATGTTGCTGCCCATGTGTTGGCCAACATCTCTCCTTTCTTTATGCTTTCTTGTCTGTATCTGAGGTGGATAATAGAACACAGAGTATGGCAGGCATTGAGAGAACAGTGGCTGGGATGGGGGAGAAAAAAATATCTTGCCTGTTACATATATTTGTAGGAGAAGAGAACTAGGAGCTTTTAGGAGTGGATCTTAGAAGGAATAAAAACAGTCAGGTCTTTGTGTTCATAATTCCAGAACCTTTCCATGTGGAGACAGAAATACAGCCTAGGCCCTAACAGGCTTTTCTCATTTTTCTGGATTACATTTGGAAAAAATTTAACAACAGATTACTGAAAATATTGTTCTCAATCCTGGTTTCCAAAGGGAGAGACAATTTAAGCTAGTGTCACATTGTCAGCCAAATACCACCTTGTAACACCCAGTCCAGTAGGACAATAATGTAAATATTTTTGTCCAGATGTAGATGAGGTTGCTTATCATTAGCCTGTCGTAGGTTCTTCTGAAATCCTTGTTGCCTGCAAGTTTTAATCATTGAACCTTTTCATTTGTTTATCGTTTCTGAGCTGAAATGCAGGTCTTCTTTTATTCTTGTTTCCTTTGTGCTTCGTAACCCCCAATGTATGCACACCAATAGCAATTTTCTAAATGTTTCTCATTCTTAAGGACCTAAGTAAAGACATTAAAAAAAAATCTCTTTGAAATTTGGTGAGTTTTCATCCTTATTACCTTTTTTTAGATCCGTAAATATATTCCCACAAATATTTGTTAGGTGTAATTATGTCAATTAGTCTCTCTTTTCAGCTAATCCTTTTCCTAAATATTAGATCTGTGTTGAAAACTATGCACATTTGTTTTGCCCTGAAACTGCTTGCCACTTCTGTTGGCTTTACATAAATAATTTCTTTTAGGCCAGAGAATTCAAAGCACTTTCAGTGGGGTTTTTTTTAAGTGCAAAATTATTTGAATTGGTTTCTTTGGTTCTTTTTCTCACTCAGCTGTCAAAAAGAAATCTTTTTAGACTATGCATTGAAGCTGGAAAGTCATGCCCATGCTAAGGGAAGCATAAGAAACAGTTTTAAGCTTTCTAAACGAAGTTATAGTGAGGCATAAGCATTTTGTTGTGCCCTCAGCAGGGCTGGATTTCATTCTACGCACCAGAGACCTCAGAGCACTTTGAAGACTTGCCAGTTTATCATTAATCCTTGTGTTTCTGCTTCATAGTTTTCATGTCCTCTGTAACTTTATTATCTGTGTTTCTCCTTCTGCATGCCAGGGTCAATAAAATACATGTGAGAAGTACACTATTTTGCCAGCCAGAAATATCATATTGGCTAGGATAATTCCATGAGACTTGGAAATGCTTGTGAGACTCTGTTTCCATGCTCACAATGCAGGGATGTCTGCTGAGTGAGAAATGCCAGCAGCTCTCCCATGGCAATACACTGGGCTGACACTAAACTAGCTGCAGGATCTTTGAACAGATTGAATAACAGGGTCTTGTCCCACATGGTAAGTGATTACTTGCACAGGTGGAACAGGACTGCCATCCCTGGAGGCAAAACTCACACCCTGTTCACTTCAGTGTAGCAGTACATGTCGAGCATGACAAGCAGAATTGGGCTCAATGTCTAACTATTAATTTTCCTTGACATTCAATTATCAAGACATAGTTACATTACACAAGAAAAACCTAGCACAACTAATTTTGCTTCCTTCAGATATTTTTCTGGATGATTCCTCTGCTCTTTTTATGCATTTGTGAAAATATTTCTTTCGGTCCAAAATCAGAGGTTGGATTAGATGACAGCTGATAAAAAGCGTTCCCTTCCTGCTTGTCCCAGAAGAATCATAGAATTATAGAATGGTTTGAGTTCCAAGGGAACTTAAAGATTATCTTGTTCCAATTCCCCTGCCATGGGGAGGGACACCTTCCAGCTGATCAGGTTGCTCAAAGCCCAATCCAACGCTGCCTTGAACAGTTCCAGGGTTGGGGCATTCACAACTTCCCTGGGCATAAGAGAAAAAGGACTGTTACATTCATGGTACTCACTGTATTTCCTTGCAGAAGGTACCATAAATTCAACATTGTTACTTAACCACAACATCATAGACAAGGAGCATATGGGTGTTTGAAGAAGAAAAATCAGCATTTAGTACTTAAAAACATATCTTTTTTTTTTTAATCAAAAAAAAAGTCAGGAAAAAAATAATGAAAACATGTAAATAAATAGGTATTTGTTGTAACAGGCCATAGGAAGTCTCTCTGAGGTGAATTAAGAGATTTTATTTTTCCACTGAATTGTACTTTAATATAGGTTCCCATAAAAACTGACTCAGACTTTTACATGGACTTGAGAGGAGTATATGCTATATTTAATAACCCCTGTCAAATAAAGGTACAAACCTAATTAAGCAATAAATCCATAAAAATTGTTACAGACAGTTAATGGGTGGCTGGAATTTTTATAACAGCAATAGCATATTAAAAAAAGCATTAGCTATTATAAGATGGCTGAAGTAGTTGTACTGATAAATTAGTCTTTCTGTTATTGCATGACTAATTTTAATCACTTGGAGCAGGGGAGATGTGCTTGATTTAGAATTTGTGCTATTATTCTTAAACTAATTGAAAAAAAAAAGTTAATCGGAGTATCTGTCTATATTTGTAAGACATTAATTGCAAAAAAAAAAAAAAAATTAGTTTTTCCTGTTAGTGCTATGGTTCTCAACATCTTCAGAATCTCTGACTCAAAGAGATCTAGATTTGATATCAGCAAGTAGATACTGAAATCATCTAATTTATAGTTATGAATTGTCCTGTCAACCTTTGTAACAAGAGTTAAACAGAGAGGTAAATTTCTGTAATGTCTTGATTTCAGGAATAAGACATTCATTTCACCCGTATGGTCTGATATGAATAAGTCACGAACATGTCTAAACTTAGTTCAAACTTCTGCGGTCATGAAAGGAATTAGGTAAAAGAGAGAGGCTGCCAGCACTTAGTAAGGGATGAGGGAAGGTGGTTTTAGGCAGGCAGGAAATCACAAGCTGCCCTGAGGATTACCTACTGTTAAATCAGGGCAGGACTTCACTGTTAAATCACGATTGCAGTTTAGACCACCAAATGTATTTGACCAAAGCTCTGTATTGTTCTTGCCTGACAAAAACTAAAATAGTACTTCAGATCTTGCTTCATGTTAATCATATGCCTTTAAACCACTTAATAACAGGAAAAAGGACACCAAGCAACAAATTCAACAGCTGTAAAAATGAATTTGTCACATATCCTATGATAAGTCTATTCCTCCAATGCTTTTAACAGTGAGGAAGAGCCAGGTGATGTTTTTATTTCTACCAGATAAAAATTATATACCGTTGGTTGTGTTTGTCATCTAAATATGTGTATGTGACTTGTAGCTATTGCAATATGCTTAGTATTACCACTTCATACCCCTGCAGCACATTGAAAGTGGAGATATAAACCCTCTTACAGACATTAATGAATTGAAGTTCAAACCACTATTATTTGAAAAAGAACCACTGTATCCCGCTTGAAAAAGAATCTAAGATATTTATTATTTTAAAATAAATGGTACGCAGTTGATGTATTTCTTTGTTCTCATCAATTGAAAAAGAACCCTAATAAATACCATGGGCCGCTGTGCTGGTTTTGGCTGCGGTAGCATTAATTTTCTTCACAGTGACTGGTATGGGGCTGTATTTTGGATTTGTGCTGGAAACAGTGCTGATAATTCAGGGATGTTTGTGTTATTGCTGAGCAGTGCTTACACAGAGCCACGGCCTTTTCTGCTTTTCATATTGCCATGTTGGCATGGAGGCTGGGGGTTTATGGGAGACTGGGAGGAGATATATCTGGAACAGCTGATCATAACTGACCCAAAGGATAGTCTATATCATATGACATCGTGCTCAGTATATAAAATAGGAGGAATGAGGGGAAATTCAGAGTTATGGCATTTGTCTTCCCAAGTCACTGTTATGTGTGATGGAGCCCTGCTTTCTTGGGAATGGATGAACACCTGACTGCCCGCCCATGGTAAGCAATGAATTAATTACTTGTTTTGCTTTGCTTGCACGCGTGACTTTTGCTTTCCCTACTAAACTCTGTTTATCTCAACCCACGAGTTTTCTCACTTTTCCTCTTCTGATTCTCCCCCAGATCCTGGGAGGGGGAGTGAGTGAGTGGCTACATGATACTTGGTTACTGGCTGGGGCTGAAACACAACAGACATCTTTAATTGTATCCCTTTTAGAACAAGAGCCTGCATTTGCTTATGAATGTCATAAGAGAAAAATCAAACTTCTGCGGTAAGGTCATGAAGCTTTCAGAATTTGTTTGAGTCTCAAAGAAAATCTTGTATAAGAGCTAACACATATGTAGGGTTTTTTATGTGAAGAAGACAGAACTAAAAAGTTGAGACCAGGTCTTTCATTCTTGAGGAAAAGCAGGTGAAACATTTTATTTCAGAAATATGTTTCTATATATATTTCCTCCATAGAATTGCATGTTCTTTAATAGGGTTTTTTGTTTTTTTTTTATATATTTTCTTTTCCTTTATTAGATTCTTTCCCTTTTTCACCAAATTTAAGTATGGTAAGAATCTAAAGGAAACTAAGATTGTGAGTTTGTGCTTCATTCTACTCTTATTTGCTTCTATGAACTGACTCTATTTAAAAGCATAAGTGTTGGGAGTGACTTATCACGTTGCCAACACCAGCCCACTGCTTCTGATGTTGTGGAGGTTGAAGTAGGGGAACTAACAGAAAACAGAAAGCTGGAAATTGGAAACTGAGGTCCTCCTTGCATAAGGGTTGACCACAGGTAGTATAATTTGCATTGCAACTAATTATCAGAACTTATGTGATAAATGATTTGTGAGTTATTCCCACAAAATGTGTGGATATATGCCAGATATATTGCTATGTTAAACATTTTAGGGCCAGTGATGTAGATGGCAGATTCAAAAGGCTAATTTGATCCAGAAACCTCAGGTGGTGCTTGACTGAAACAAACAGTATTCCTACCATCCCCAGTGTGGGCCATAGAAGAAGGTGAACTAAACCTAGGTTCAGGGACCCTGTGACACACACTTCGGGCAGATGATAAGAATAAACTTGGTCTTCTCTTATTTATCCATGCAGGAACTAATCTAGTAGGGATTCAAATAATTTGCCACTACTCTAATACTCTTCCTTACAATGGCTTGTATATATTGTGGTAGCAGATGAAGGATTTCATGGCTTCACCATGGTAATAATGCTGAATTTCATGGTTTGTTAGCTTGTTGAGGATTAACAACACTGGCATTAAATTACTGGGGGAGCTGTTGTGTGGTAAAAGAGAGAAATCTCAAATTATTTTAAGATGCTTTAAATAGAGAAAATGCTTTTTTGCATTAGCTTTTCTTTTATAGAAATCACTAATATTCTTTCTTAAAGAGACTCAATTCTTCTCCCACTTGCAAAAGTTATATGCCATTCAGATAGGTACAGTGAATTCAGAGAAATCCATTGAACACCAGTCTGTCCAGACATGGGATAATCAGAAGATACTTTCTTTAAAGTCAGCCTTGGATAATATTTACCTGGTAGAGAGCATTAGTTCATGCATGCATAAGTGGAATTTAATTAGAATTTACCTGGAATGTGTAATTGCCTTCATGAAAGCAGCTTCCACAGGGGAAAATCCTACTGGTGTTTTTTTTGTGCTCAAGAAATTCCTAAGCAAACTTTCAAGCATGTGATCTCAGGCTTGCTTGTTTGGTTTGGTTTGGTTTGGTTTTCTATCCTTGGTGTCACAAGGCATTTAAAAACACTTGTCCACTGTTGAATGGCCCATGGACAAATATTTTATGCATTTCAGTTTTGCTATGTCACGCACCTAAAATCTGTATTACACTGGTATCACACAGACTCTCAAATTTTCAAAGCATGGTTTTCTTCTCAGAAAAATGATATAAATGAAATATTATTCATGTATATAGACAAAGAGAGAACTGATTTTTTAATTAGTCCACAATTAAACTAAACTGTTATATGCACTTTGTTTATGTGGTCTGAATTTTAAAACTAGTATATTTTATGGTCTTTCATTTAATACAATTGCAAAGTTTCTCTAGTTAATTTCTGTCAAGCTATTATACCTGGTGAAAACACAGAACTTCCTTTAAAAAATCATGATGTATTCTTATATTCTTTAAAATGTATCCATCTAAAAGCATTTCTGTCTCCAAAAGTCTTATCTGTATGTTTTGCTGTCATTTATTGTTGACTAAGGGATCAACAGTTCAGGAATTTATGCCAATATGTGTATTCACAAGCTGTTTGCCAGATGCTCAAACAACGCTTCACTTTTGCTGCAGGAAGGCTAACTCCGTGCTCCCTACAGAGATGCTTACAAGGTTTGTTAAGGACTTACAAGGAATTTGGGATCACAGAAATGAACTTGTATAGAACCAGAAGGCTGGCGGGAAAGCAGGGATGTATGTAGACTGGGAGAGAGCTCGCATGAGTGGAAGATGAAATGGATCCTCAAAAAAGGCAATAAGCATCACCATCTGAATTATTTCAATTCTGAACCTTGGCTTTTCTGATCTGCATTGTTTTAATTTATGGACTATGTCACAGGTCTGTACCAGTTCTCTTAGTGAAACAGAGGCAAAGTCTCATACCTGTGCTAAGTCAAGTTGGACCTTAATTAGTCAGCCGAACTCCTGCATGGTAAAGTGCCAGCAAGCAGGCTAAGGGTTAAAGTGTGGATATTCACACACTAGACTATAGCCCCTTTCCTGATCTTGTTTACTTCTGAGATATGTATGTAGCCAGCTGTCTGCCAAAGCTGTAGCTTTTCCATAAAGTCCTATTTATCTATAGGAAAATGAATCAGGCAGAAAATCATTGTGCCATTTCAAACGTGGCCTCATTAGTGCCCTTGTTTAGTGTCAAGAATAAATATCCAGCAAATTGCTCAGCATTTCTCTTCTCACTTCCTGAAATTACATTTTCCTTGCCTTATTGCCTTTAAACATAGTGTTGAATTTGATTCTAACCACTAACCCTAAAATCCTTAGCTTGCTTTGTGCTTTATGGTTATGATCTTTGACTGGCTATTACTTTATTTGTCCCACAGCCTTACTAATTTGCATCTGCTCCTCTGAGTTGTATAAGATGCTTACTCATCCCACACTCCTTCTGCAGAGTCGCTGCAGACTTTACTGCGCCCCCTGAGTCACGCGGAGCAGGTGAACTGTGAAAGAACAGTGCTGTTTGCTCACAAGATTCCTGCACCACCTCACAAAACTCGCGATTCCTGTTTACAAATCCCCTCTTCCTCTGATCTCCCCAGTGTTGGTTTTCTCTTTTCTTACTCTTCAGAGGTTTTTTGTCATTTACTGCTTCTTACAGTCTGGGAGAGCAGAACCATTTCCTTTGAAGTGATTCTGGATTAAAGTAATTCACACCTGTCTCCCCATCTTTGTCAGTCATCTGCTGCCACCCCTCCGCTGCCATCTCTGTTTTTCTCAGCCCAGTTGGGTTTTTCAGTTTGTTTGTTTCACGATGATGCACCAGAAGTTCAATAGAGGAACTGATCTTGACTACAAATAACTTCATTTTCTTTTATGTGAAGCAGGTCTCATTAGCAGCAGTGTTGCACCGTACTGCTGATGATCTTCTACAGCAATATGAGAGAACTAGAGGAATGGTGGGAGCCTGATACCAGCGAGGAAGAGTCACGGTGAACAATTAGTGCAGCAGCATAAGCAGGCATTGCCATCAGGGAAATGCTTGGCGGAAGCATCATTTGGTATAAATGACTTTCTCTTTACATTGTTTAAACAACCGTACGAGCTACATAAGTCCTGTGCCACCTGTCTTGCACAGGCAAGTTTGCAAAACCGGTTAGTGAAAACTGAAATTTGGATAGAGATACTAACATTTTTCCATTCTGAGTTTCAGCTTGTAAGCATTTGTTAGCTTCACTTTTGCCTCCCTTCTTTCTTCTCCTTTTTTTTTTTTTTTTTTTTTTTTTTTTTTTTTACTTTTCACAACTTCCACCTTTTTTGCAGTCCACAATTTCTTCTATATTTTATAATATATCTTTGATTTTCAGTAGATCCTCTAAAGGCAGAAAAGCAAGGACATTTTTATTGAATTGAACATAAAATGCTGTTTTTACTAGCCCTCTTGCTTTATCCTAATTTTTTTTCATGTCATGTACATGTCCATAAGGTACAATGCTTATGGAAGCTGAATGTTATGTACTTGGCTTCAAAATAACTAATAAGAGAAATACATATACAGACATGAAGTAGAATGTGGAAAGCCACACTTTTCAGTTTTGGTGGATCCCATGGCTTCACAGGTCAGATTCTTGTGGAACAGTTATACAGGAGATAGGAAAGCCTGTAGTACCTACTAGAAAAACAAAACCAGGCCCATTCTTCATTTGGAATGATAACGAGTTAACCTTCTTTTAACTTGTTATTGAAGTTTAAAGAAAATTAAGTTTTTTGGATGCCAGAAGTATTTTCAGCTATAATACTCTGAGTTTAGTTCTTGGTACATGTGTGTCTCCTTATTATGACTTTACAAGATGATTTATCTAAGAAATACATAATTTGTATTTGGAATGAAATTTTTGAGTCATACTTAAGGATATCTTTCATCTATGTATGATCAATGGCCTGTTTCTGCATCTAGGTACCTGCCCGTCTCTTCAGACTGCTATTATTATGACACTGTTTTTAAGTTAACTCATCCTTTTCAATCTTAAATTTCTAAAGCGTGCATGACATAATGAATAGAGGCACAAACTTCCCATTTTTGAAAGCACTGTAACTGAAAATTCAGAATACTGTTGGCAACTTGGTAGGAATAATTTCTTTTTGGAAATATACAGAAATTAAGTTATGTCTTCAGGTGTCATAAATCAGTAAAGCTCCACATAGCTCATAACTACAATGAAATTGTAACAGGTGTCATCTGGGGATTAGTCCCACTTCATTAATTGCATATAATGTTCTTCTGACTGTATCTCATTATCTTTTTTTTTTTTTCATTTCAGTGAGTAACCATGTAATGATCTGAACACTCCATTTATTACATTGCTCCATTTATCAAACAAACTATTTTACCAAACAGATTTTTCAGTCTTCTTCCTACCCTGAGCCACTTGTGTATCCAGGTACTTGAAGCGAAATCTTGGCTACACTGAAAGCCATCAGAAATTCAGCCTGAAACTACAATAGCAGTTCTCTTTCTTTTCATATCTAACTTACAGTGTGAGTTTTTTCTAACATGGTAAACTCTCTCCCAACATTTATTCTAATATTTAAAAATATCCACTGGTACAGAGAAAGGGAGTTGTATTTTACTGGGAGCATGTACACCTTGCTGTACACCTGTGCAGCAATTTGGGCTGACCTATGGTGTGATTTCACTTCCAGTGGTTTTGTGCATGATGGAAATCCAGTTCTTTTCTGTATAGGTGCAGCCAGGAACGATATGGGTCAAGACAATGAAAGCAGTGATGCAGTAACCAAAGGGCTTCTAAATCACTGTTTAAATAGCTCTGTACTGAACCCTCTGGTTTTTTGGGTTTTTTTAGGAAGCACAAGATTATTATAATGGCCTTCTAAACAATATAATCTTTAAGCATTGGGTTTCCAACTGTATATTACCCAACACTTTTGATATTCTTTCATAGTAAATTCTTTTAATAAAGGGATTGCATTTATTTTCCTTCCATCTGTAGAAATTTACACTCTTACCATGTGAAATGGCCAGTACCCTTCTGGGTAAGCATGAATCAGTGTTTGTCAAACTCATTCTTTGAAAATTATTTCACTTTTTCTTAATATGAGTTAGAGTATTTTTAATTTTTTATTTTTCAAATAATTTGATTTTTTCACCCTCAGTAATTTCAAATATAAAAGATTCAAAATGGGTTTTTTTCTCAAATATTATTGAAAGATCCCACTTCTGTTGATACTGACACCAGTGAATCAATCCAAATAGTTTGAATAATTTTGGAATTGTATGTAACTGCAACTTTTGTAGGAGCATTACATGACTATTGGTATAATTTTGTAGCATTTGTTTCCTTGTATTTCTTGTATCAGATTGGATTCTTTACTGTGAAAGCACAGCTTGCAAAAATCTATAATTCTGTGTGATAAGATATAATGTTTGTAATGAAAGTATAGCTAAAATTTCTAGTCAGTTGACATATGGAGAAGCAGACACAAAAACAATTTCAGACGTAGAAGAATATAGAACTTGAAAGTTCTATTTGGGAAGAAATATGAACTGTTTATGTTTTACTTTCTTTGACACATAGGATCTACTGGGTAAAAAGAAATTGGATGTAAAATTCAATTTCTGCATGATAGGTTTTTATCCTTGAGCAGCATATAAAGTGGTTTGCTTTACATGCATGGGCAAAGAAATCTGAAAAGCAAGACAAGACAATCTGCATGCAAAAGTAATTTCTTTTACACTAGATTTACACCAGAGTAAACCTGTTAACTTCATTTGGCTTTGATCCAGGTTTTGACTAATGTGAGATGAGTAGCAGGCTCAAACAAGATGTTATTAACATGGAGAAGACTATGGAACAACTAAGAGGGGATTGTGCTGGATGGAAAGTGAATATTTTCATTAAATCAGTATAAACAGAATACCCAGGCAAAGCACTTAGGTTTTTCTTCAGTAAATCCTGACTCCTGTCACTACACTTTTCAAATAACATACTTGGAGAATGAAAACAGAGTAGATAGTGTTCGATGCCAACAGACAGAGACAGCTTAATTTCCAGAACGGTGCTTCTGTTCTCCCTCCAACGGCGCTTTGCGTAAGAGGGCAACACTAACTGAGTCAAGTTGAAGTCATACTGTAAGAGAAGTTTCAGATGCTCATCACGTCATCCAAAGATTTGGGCTTATGTAAGAGAAAATATATAGTACTTGGAGGAAAAAAAGAGATAAATTATTTTTTCCATCACATGCCTGTGGTAGATTCTCCAGTGCTTTAAGACCAAGGTTTAGGTAATTGATTATATTTGGTTTTGTAAAGGTATTTCATGGCAATTATATTCACAATGAGGTATTTTTTTCTTTTCTGATTAGAAAATACAGTATTGAGGAATAAATACAAAAGTGGAAAGTTTTCTGTTTCTCCATGTGTTCAATAATATAAAAAATTGCCAGTAATTTTGATGATACTAATACTTTTCCCTTTACATATTGTTATTAATATGCTACATTTTTCTATCTACTCCACAATCCAGAGATTTTTATTACCTCTTCTCAATACTCTGACTTAAGAATTGGTGACCAGGTAGGATACATAATAATCAAGGTACAAAGCAAGGAAAACAAGCAGTATATTAGTAATTACTCACTTCATTAAAAAATGCTGAAGCTATAAACTGTTCTTCTTAGAATACAGTGTGGTTTCCACAGATAAGTTTGGAGATAGAAAACATTGATGCTTTTGTGTACTTTCTTAAATTTTAAATCAGTAGGATAGGAAATGTTAAACTGGCCATTAGTCTTCATTAAACCTGCCAATACAAGGGAATAAGAGTCAACAAAGGCACATGAATTTTCATAAATGACCTGGTTTTAAAAGACAACACACTTCTTTAAGCTGTTCTATTGGGCACCTTTTTATTTTTTTAAACAGACTATTCTTATTTTTACTGATGCCTGCTCAGAAATAGCTTGCTTTCTCAATATTTAATTTATCATAAAGCAATTTATTTGGATGCTCTGCTTAAAACTATCAATGGTTAAAGTAGCTCTGACTTTATTTACACAAAAATAAATATGAGCAGCATTTTCCAAAACTTGTTCAAGTGTCTAATTTTAGGAGATCAACTAAAATACCATAGAACATCCTTCAGTGGAAACCTCAGCACTTCCTTTATTTTTTATGCTATTAATGCATCTAAAATGCATTTCTCCTGTAATTCAGTGAGTGAAGGTTGGCTGAAAAATCTTACAGCAATGAAAATCATTCCTCCAACCTCCGCAGTCCAAGGATCATGCACATTGTGGCATTGTACATCAGTCTACTTTCACAGTGTTTGTGGCCTTGGGAAAGGAAATGCATAGTTATAAACAATCAGAATTAAAAAAACTCCTTGTTTACTTTGCTGGGAACCAAAGTAGGTCTCTGAAGTCATCTAAAAAGATACTCGACCTCAGCAATAGTCCCGTAAGGATAATATCTTACAGACAGTACCTTATGCCTTGCAGTGAGCACCTTACGTACTAAGCTGTGGGCACAGGGGAAGTGGAGCCTCCCATTAGGGCCGAAGTACAAGATACAATGACTGGCCTAGAGAGGTGGGTCATCATGCTGAGAAAGATCACCAGCCGCTGACACGTATGAAAATATGTACCACCTTTCTACACTATTATCTACAGGTTATCATCTACAGTAATGCTGCAGTTGTTATTTATTGAAATTGGCCTCCAGTGAAAAGCTTTTCCTCATGGAGATCCTAACAATCTCCAGGGGAGATTTCAACAGCAGCTGCTACTTCTAATACTGTAAGCAAGTAAGGAAGGAAGATGCTTTTGGCAGTGAATGCGAATGATTAGCTCAGGATGTAATTTGTATCTCAGAATTGTTTTGATAGCTCAGCACTTTCTTGGGTATTTATCTTTTCCCAAATGAAATAACAGTCTTTTCAACTTCAAATAAGTCCTGTCTATCTTGGAGTTACAGAAATGATGTCATGCAAGATGCAACATTTCCACTGCTCATATATTAACACTTGCTAATCAACAAAATATTTAAAACAGAAATTCAAACTCTCAAACTTCTACTTAAATAATTTTGTAAATATTCACAGATGCAAGAGTCTAAGAAAAGCACACAAGAGGCAAAATCAATTTCAAAATTGTTGTGATCTATTGTGATAAAGGGAAAGATATAGCAAAAGTTAACAAGGACTAGTCAGATTGCAAAAATTCCATTTAAGTCTCTGACTAGTACTTTTCATGATTGGTTTTAGAAGGTATCCTGTTTTGTGCCTTATTGAATCCTCCAGATTGTTCTTTCAGGCAGACCAAGACAAGTAGTGATTGTCATTATTCCTTATATACTCAGGTCAACTGATTATTAGACCTTGTGATAAAACATAAGTTAGTTGAATAAAGTGGTTTTTTACTCTTTTATGCAGGTGATAATGTACAGTGGAACTGAGTAAGTGGAGACAAAGAAGCAATCTCTAGTGGCACAATCAGTAAAGTTATTTCTTAGTTTGGACAAAAGAAGAACCAAGAGTAGGAACTCAAACTATGGTAGCCTATGCTCTTTTATCTTTACATGACCCACTTCCCTCCAAGTTGAAATCTCTTTGATTCTTCTGGATCTGTAGCTTCTGTTGACCTCTTATTCATGCCTGCCTGATACCACCTTCTTTTCAAAGAAGTGAAATGTTGATTGGGACAAGTTTAGATTTTCACAATGGAAAATCACCTTAGAAGTACTAAAATTACTTGACTACTTGACCTTTTTTTTCTTTACTTTTTTTTCCTGACCTGCTTTGACTTCATGCAGTAGAATACAAGTCAAGAAGCAACAGCCATGTGGAACTGTCTTGGCAGCTCCCTGTGCTGACTGGTAAAAAAGAAATAATAATAACAGCCTCCTTAAATACAAAAGTAAAAGAAATTGTTTATCAGATTTTCCTTAATAAACACTGTTTCTTTAGCATACTAATATTCAGAAGTCCCAGAAATGTTAATTTATAAGGGAAAACTGTTATTCTCATTACTTTACCTACGTTATTGATGTTATGTTTTTTTCCCCCTTAGTGTTTGTTTCAGGAATCAGAGACAGCGTGTTCTTTCACTAAATGATTTTCACCTGCTGTTGTTGACCCCATAGGACTAGAATAGTCTTACCTGCTAAAATAATTTCAGTTGAAAGCTAATGATTGGCATTTGTAATTTTTCAGGGATACTGAATACAAGCTGCCTTTCAATAAAAAGGGGCACATGAGAGGAAGGTTTTGCTTCTTGATGTGTGTAAGTATTACTGTTCACTGTCTCAGGATATTTTTTGCTTATATATGTGCAATTAAACTTCAGTTAGGGATAGCAGTGGATCCTGAAGAGCTCTTTGTTGTTTTGCCCCCTGTATAAGGTTTGATAGAGAAAATATTTTACCCCTAGAGTGGTAGTCTTGAGAGACATTAAACCTTCAGATTATGGGGCAAGAATGGTGAAGCATACTTTAAAAGTTGTGGGGATTTTTGGTTTTTTTCTAATTCTGCTTTTCATATGCGTAAGAAATTAGATGAGAGCAGTACCTGGCATTTGTACAGGTATTTTTGCTGAAGTATTAAAAAAAATTGCAAAAATGGAATGTGTCATGCATGTGAAAAAGTGGCTCAATTATAACAGGTAAGGGATACCAGTGACTGTAAGGTAATATATAGTGCCCTTCTCCAAGGAGAAGAGATAAAGAAATGTACATTGACCATGTTAAAAACCAAGTGAGACAGTCCCTCGAATTACTCTCACCTGGTAAACAGGAAAATGATTTTAGGAAACTGATTCAAATTGATCCGTTGCATCTTGAAATAAAATGCAGCTGTATACAAATAGGGACCAATCTCAACTTATGTTATGTAAGGAGCAGCATTTCAATGACTACTGAACAGAAATAAGTGTTATAGGAGATACAAGTAACCAATTCCTTCTGTCAATGATCTACTTATTCTTGATTTGCCTTGATAACTAGCTTAAGTGAGTGTTTTGCAAGACTGCGTCAGGGCTGCTGCAGCTCCTGGAGTAGGCTGGAAGCTTCATCAGTCCCTGTGCTGATGGCCTGCACCTACACTGCTTCGGTGCTTGGGCTGGAAGGAGAAAGTGCACAAGAGAGAATGATCTTCTCTGTCCCTCCGACCAATTCTCCTGTGCTGCACATACTGATGCAGCCACCTGGACTAGTACTGGAGAAAACCTGGTATTATGTAGGAGTGTGAAACTTTCTGTGGGTTTGACCAGACATACGGCTTTCAATTCCTGCCTTTTGCATATGGTCTGGGAACAAGACCATCTTGAGAAGGCTGATGAGAAATTAAGGTACAAATTTAAAACCATAAGGTTAGAAGAAATGGCTCCAATGAACCTCCTTTGTTGTTCAATCATAAGAGAAACTCTCACCTCATCAACAGCCCACAGAGAATCAAGGCAGAAAGAAGTTACTCAGTTTCTTCTTAAGAATTTGTTTGTTTGTTTGTTACCCTAAATGACCTGCATTTCTCAAATGCTAACTTCTAGTTTCTCCTGGTTCAGCTTTTTTGTGGGATTGTTTTATACATGGAATGTAGCTGAAATTTGAAGCCACATAGATTATCAGCTGTAGTGTAAGTCTCGGGGTGTCTGTTCTTTCATTGCCTAGGCTTTTCAGGCCCCACTAGACTTTGATCTGTAAGTATGCTTCATCTACAGCTTCTCTGGTCAGTCTGTTCCAGTGCCTGACCACCCCTACAATAAAGAATTTTTTCCTAACATCTCATCTAAACCTCCTCTCTTTTGGTGTGATTCCATCCCCTTCTTGGCCTGTCACTACATGCTCTTGTAAAAAGTCTGTCTTTCCTGTAGGCTCCCTTCAGGTACTGGAAGGCTGCAATTAGGCCACCCGAAAGCCTCCTCTTTTCCAGGCTGAAGAAACCCAATTCTCTTAGCCTTATTAAGTACATCTGATTGAGTTTCCAAGGAAATATCCCCAGGAAGGACTTTTCAGAATTTACATTGTCTAATCAAGAGAAACTCATCTTGCATCTGATTTCAGAAGGAGGTGACCATTTCAGCTTGTGGACAGGATCAAAGGCAGCCCTACCCTCACAACCACCTCCCCTGCCTCCCACCCCTGCCTTAATCAATTATTTTGATTTATTTTTAAGCAATGCAAGCAGAAGTCTAGAGAAGGCATGAGATTTTGTAGAAACATTTTTCCCTTCTTTTAAATTTTTAACCAGAGGGACAACAGGAGACAGGATATCCAGTGATGCACACTGGTGGTCTGATCATCTCTTCACACACAAGCGCATACAGTTTTTATGAAAAGAAGACCAATGCGTAGGCAAGAAGGATGTTTACACAATATTCCAGTCTATTTTCTGAATCACTATAACAAACAGAATACTCAGCCATGAGTTAAATCATATGCGCTACATAGTTCATTTGTGATACATGTACTTTACAATGTTTATTAGACAGCTATAACATATATAGTAATTTTTCTTTGACTAGAAGATGTTAATACATTGTGCTAATTAAAGAAAATATAACCTTGGGCTGGTCTGTGAATAGAACATGTAAATGTTTTGGCTTTCTAAACTGGCATATATACAGACTGGACATTGTATATGTGTCTGTGCATAGTACCCGCAAAGCTGAACTGTGTTAATAAAAAAAAAAAAAAGGTCAATACCTCTGGAGGATGTTTGATGTCATTTTATAGAACTGACATTTAAGAGTAGACTAAAACTTTTGAACTGTGTTAGACTAAGCTGAGCTAAAAAAATGACCCTGTGAAGTCGATATGAATAGACATCCTTCTTCCCAAGATAATTTCTTTAAAATAATCTTGTCCTACTAAGTAGAAAAGGGTAATGATAGCTGCCTTGTTTTTTTCACAAGAAAGTGTTAACTCAGTGTTTACTTGTTTTCTGATGTGCAGATGTTCAGTTTACTTGAAGCAAATTCTAAAAGAACTGTTCTGGGAAATATATCTCATAAAGGTTTACCTGGAAATCCAGAGGTTACTACTCAGTTTTTTCTTTCATGCTAAAAAACAAAACAAAAGTGAACAAAAAAAAAACAAAAACCAAAAAACTAAAAAACAAACAGTGGAAGTTTTTAAAGGTGGAGGAAGTGGTTCTTTCAACTCACCTTCTGAAAAAGTAAAGGGATAGAAAAAAGGGATCCAGCTGTATGGCCGTGACTGAAGTAGAGCAAACATGGAATGGTTAAGTTGATCATTATCTAAGCATAACCAAATCTTTTGAGGTTTCACTCTTTGATGTAGAAGTTCCAGTTCTCTTGCCAAAGGCAAGAGATATACTGTAGGGCATAATTCTTTCAGCACCAGTCAACCCTTAAGCTGGTTAAAAAGTATTATAAAAATACAACCTTCTGTTAACATCCTTTTTACTTCTGAAAGTGTTGTTCCTTTCAGATTTTCCAGCAGGTACTACAAGTGTTAGTGTCAAAGCCCTGTAGGCCAGTATTTTACAGTTAGGGCCTTAGAATTGTAAAATAGCATGATGCAATATATGAGAATGATTGAAGACTTTTCAGCTTTCTAGTAAAGAAAATTACCCAGAGATTTCTGAGTACTGGTAACTAATGAAATTTATCTGTGGCAGTTAAGAAAAATATTTTGAGGAATTGTGTTAAATGAAGTCACTAGGATATATATAAAAAACCACTAACTGCAACTACAAGGGATTGGATGGATTGGTTCCCTTGTTAAGGTTCCCTTTTCCCTTGTCCTTTTCTGCTCCTGTCTGAGGAAAGACAAGACAGGATCCTTCTTTCCGTTGTGGTGTATGAAGTGGTGGGTCTTCTAAGAGAGTAAACAGCATGGTGCCCAGGTAGTCTGGCTTTCCTGTAACATGGGATGGTGAGGAGAAAAAGCCATGCCAGCCTTCTGGAAAACACAGGGGAAAACAAGAGGCCTGTGGTATGGGTTGAAGAACTGGAAGGCACCTCTCTTCCTCTGTGTAGGTGACATAGAGAACAGCCTCACAGGATGCTGGAAGACACAGTTCATGTCTATGCTCATTCAAGAATTTACATATTGGTATTATCTTCTTATATAGGAGAGAAATGTATTCCAAAAGGTTCTCTTTTGAGGTAATGCACAATGTGGTGTTGAATGCTGTGCAAAAGCCACAGTCGTGTATGTTGCTAAGGATTGTCTCAAAGCTGCCTTTAGCACGCTGTGTAGTGTTGAATGTCATAGAAATGCACAAATAAGATTTATTCTTAGGCTACATTACAGTCTGTAGCACGTAGTGTACTTTTGAACACCATAGAAAAGCTTGGACAATAATTTTTATCTCCAGAGGAAGGCTTGAAATGAGGCTGGAGTCACATGCAGCATAATAGGAAGGCAAAAAAGGTGCAAAGAGCCCTCTTTGTGTAAGTCCCTGAATGAGACAGGAATTGTATTAAAGAACAATCAAGGATGACATCCTGTATCCCAGCGCACTTGCGTATCACACTGCAGTTCCATAAGGTGCAGAGAGCCCATCTGGCAGTGACAGAGGGGAGGTCTGCTCCAGTCCCTGTTGCTACTGTCATTTAGGTCATGTGAGTTTTAATGCTTTAACTTCTTAACCTGACTGAATAAAGTGGGATGGCTTTCTTTGCATGAATGATTGAAGTGACTCGGATCATAACATCATAAGATAAGTCACATTGGATGGGATCTCCTGAAGTCATCTCATCTAGCAACCTGCTCAAAATAGGATCAGGGATCAGATCACACCTGGTTACTCAGGACTTTATCCAGTCTGGTTTTGAGGGATGAAGACTCTGGTAAGGCCTAGAACTGTGACAGGGGAGGAAGTAGAGTTAGAACCGAGAGGAGAAAGAAAGGGAAGTGGAAAAAAAAAGGGAGGTCTTTTTCTGGAAAATATGCAGAGAATATAAATACATGGGAAAAGTACACACTTTCAATTCTGACAAGTGTGCAAGGTATCTCCAATGAATGGATAATAATAGTGTGGAATATAAAGGGCAAAAATAATTACTTTAAATTAAGGTGTGCTAAATCGATGAGCTCAAGAGGAGTGATTGGTCTCTGTTATGCCATCAGTTATATTAATGAAGTAACTGATGTATTTTAAGCCTCAGAATATGCAGGTGTATGTAGAGAATAATAAGTGAATGATGGTTAATTTAAATATCTCACTTATTTACATAAATCAGTGAAACTCCAAGAAATTATCTGGAGTGTGCACAATAGGAAAGTTTATATGAGAGCAGTCACAGAACTTGCTAACTGAGTGGACTGAAAAGCTCTGCCTCAGATAGTCAGCACTTGATGCTTGTGTGCAAAGAGTTGGCTGCAATGAAAGATTAAAAAAACATGTAGGAATTATAACAGGCCTAAGGTAAAATGAAACATTCCAGAAAGTCTACATGATCCTTAAGGGGACAGTATGTCAGGCTACAGATAAATATGAATATGAGATGCACTACTGTGCTATAATTCATCCGGGATGCCTAGTCGTTTTTCACAGGGAACAAATAAGTTGTTTTATAAATGTATAGTGGATATTCTTTATGGCTAAATGAGGTGCCCTGAATCTGTATTATTTTTTTCTCTCTCTCTTTTTTTTGTTTCCTAGTAAACTAGCAAAGTTATTTATACAGTTTAATTCTGTATCTAATCTTTCACAGTTATAAAACTACCAATAAGCATCTTCATGGGTATGCTGTGATTTAGAGTAATTTACTTTTAGGTCAACCTGCTGCTAGCTGAGCCATGTTCTCTAGGATGCAACTGGATGTCTGGAAGGAGTTTTGAACCCTCAGAGGCTGTCTGTGATATTCAGCTTTTTCCAAAATCAGGCCATGTTTGACAATTTACAGAGGCAAAAAAAGCTCTTTTACACTAGACTTTTATACTAGACTTTACAATGATAGAAATAATAATGATTAAATGTGTTAACTTGGCAAATAGTCAAAAAAACCTTTTAAGACTAGCCTCAGAGTTCATGTAGCAAAGAGAATTATTGTGATAGGAACCATTGCAACTAGAAGACGTTGACAGAATGAATGTACAAAAAGATGTTGAGAAATTAAAAGGATAGTCTTAGTGTCATGGATTTTAATTCATTTAACCATGGCCAGTTCTAGCAGGTAGGTATTAAGTGCACTCCAGTTGCTAGCTAACCTATGACTCTGTAGTATTTGGATGCTGTTTCTTCTGATCTTTAAACTTTGTCTCATGAATCATCTCATGTGTAATGGCAGTAGTTCACCTAAAAGAAATTTTCAGTCTTTCCTTATGTTCTTTACATTATTAACGTATGAGAACTACTATAGCTTTTTTGAGGAAGGCAGACAAACAAATATGACTTACAAAGTTTTACTGGTATTTGTTATTATAAAAAGCCTAAGGAATATATTGAAGATTAAGCAGTGAATACAGATCACACCAGCCAGAGGCTCATGGAAATGAGTATCATCTATTCTCTGTAGACAGAATCTGCTATTCCTAGCTCATGTCATGCTTGACAGCAGCTTGTCTGGTCTATCTGTAGAGGTCCTAGAATCTAGAAATCCTACCAGCCTTTATTGAGATGTTGTCTCATGGACCACAGGATGCTGATGCTGGTAAGGAACTATGGAGATGAAGAAATATCTCAGCATCATTTATCCACTGGGCCACAATATCAGCATGCTGCAATTAGATATCACATAAACCAGCAAAGTGTAACCATATATTTCTTTAGTTTTAAAGACCTGAAAGAACCACACCTCAGAGAGAAAGATTGTAAAGCACCAGCTGCAGCATTTTAAACTGTTTTATGGAAGTATGGTTCTGCCTTCCCGATTCAAAGGTTTAGTCTCCAGCATCTTTGGTATAGTTAACAGGTCTGCCTTATACCTTTTCTTCCTCAAGAGGGGAACACAAACACATAGAATGACTGCCAAAAGTCACTGACTACACAGAAAAATTATGTCATCAGCTCAAAATTGATGCAAAATGACTTCATCCCTTGAAGGGAGGGAAGGCAATAGGTTTTGGAGTCACAGTCCCTAACTGAGCCAACCAATCAAGATAAATGCTATCTGCTGGGCTTCAGGATGTAGATTACTCCTAGGTAATTGATCATTGTAATCCCATCAGTTCACACTGTGAAAGTGAG
The DNA here is from genome assembly GCA_013396735.1 of Grallaria varia. Classification (NCBI taxonomy): domain Eukaryota; kingdom Metazoa; phylum Chordata; class Aves; order Passeriformes; family Formicariidae; genus Grallaria; species Grallaria varia. The sequence continues at coordinate 197,254 of VWZG01009035.1, forward strand.
AACGTGCCATGTTTATTGTTGAAATATGGAGTCTATGAACAGTGTTCTGCCTAGTTTTGGAGAAAGAGAACAGTTAGAAAACAAAAACAAAAAAAGAGTTCTGCTACCTCATAAAGTATTTTTAAGAGCTAAAGAACATCTGCTGAAGCTTCTGTCTAATTGTCAGTCCATACAGAAAGAGTTCATCATAGTTCTTCTCTAATTTTCCTCATGTTCAAAATTCCATGTCATTAAATCTTTACATTGCAAGACACTTCTACAAACAAGCATTCTTTGTATGCTCCTACATTAGTCACTGTAAATACTATTTAATACAGTTGACATTACAAATATGGCACATTGCAATGTGAGTAATCATGTCTTACAAATCAAAGGCAAAATGTGTGTTAGTCTCAAAGGCTCATATGGGCTGCTGGCATATTATTTTTTCATCTAAAGTCTAGTTCTCTCTTTGTCATGAGTAGCAGTAAGCAAGTTGTTTATTATTATTCCTATTAATTATTTACATTTCTGTGAACTACAGAAACTCAAACTAAGATCAGGGTCTCACTGTGACTGGTGAAATCAGTGTAAGAGGGAGCTCAGAACTGTTCTGCATCAAGGATGTTCTAGGAGGTTGCAGGGAAGTAAGCACCATGTCTTCAGACACAGTCCCCTTAGCATCCAGCTAGTATTGTAAATCAGTGAAAAGTCTTATTCTACATTCTTCTACAGTCTTCTTACATCCTTTTTTGTCACTTTAGAAACTGTTGCCTCATAAAGAAAAAGGCAATTTAATTTTCTGTTTATAATAAATAAATAGTATTTATACACAGAGGTAGCATGTGGTCAGTTCACAGCTGAGACTGCTTTGAGTAACTGCTCAGTGGTCATTCTAAGAGTCCAACTCCATTCCTTTTTATTAATTTATATGTCTATACATCTACATATATCTTCCTAGATAAGCATGTACATATAACTTTCAAAAAGTACTGACATTTCCCAAAATATGGTAATGCTCCCTTACCTCCACTTCTAACACAATGCTGGTCTGTATGTGAGTACTTGATGCTAAACTGTGGATTTGGACATTCTGTAATAATAACTGGTTTGAAAAACTTGTTTTCTCAGCTTCCTTTAAAATATACCAACTGATAGCTGTCAAATGTCCATCACCTTATGATTTTTGTTGCATATCTTTACTGTACGGAGGGATTAAGTGTAGAAATATCTTTTTTTATATAAAAGATAATTTGGTTTAGGAAAGCAACTTACTGACAGGTTGATTCTAAAATATCTGCTACAACGCAATGATATTTCATCTGAAAAAAAGGTGAGCAAATCAAATTATTTTCTGGGTGTCTTTTGTTTTCTTTTTTTTTTTTTTTAAGTTTGATTGGTGTTTTTGTTTGTTGTTGTGGGAGGTTTTTTGTGTTTTACTAGAATATGACCTTATACCGGGCAAAGAAGTTATGAAAGAAGTTTACATTGATATACCAGTTCTCTAGCTATAGGGAGCAAGAATATGTTAAGCATTAGAGGATCCCAAATGCAACTGTAACTGATGCCTAAGTTGTGTCTGTACTCAATCAGAAACAGCACATATCAGATAGAAAGGAGAATAAAACCTGTCATATTTGTAAAGCACTTGGATCTCTCTCCCTCTGTTTCTATATTTTTGTTTCTAAATTGTGGGAGGCGTAAAAACTTATTTTTGCTTTTAAATTTGAGTCTTTTCACTGATTATTCATGTTTTTTATATTGCTGCTTCTGGTAGGGAAGTGCAAGATGAGGAAAAAATTGTTTCTCATGACCTTTCCTGTCCTAGAAAAAAAAAACCAAAAAACATCTTAAACCAACCTGCTCATGATTTGTCATCTTGTTTACAAGTTAGATAAGCTTTGCTTTTAAAAGAAGAACAGTTCACTCTTTTTATGATTTTATAAATTATGTTTGAAGGCAGTTTTTGCTTCTGTCACTTGGTGCAGCTGTTCAGGGAATATGTTGGAGAATTTGATATACTATTGACATTATTTTATGAAAGTAGTGTCAGGTTTTATTTGTGCAGATGATAGCTAAGAGACCCAAGTGACTGTCAGTTGTTACTGGGAACATCAAAGAAAATAAACAGATGGGAATGAAATACACCCAAATATGGGACAAAAGACGTTATGCTAATTTCTTGTACACTGTGTCGAGACATAAGGCATTTAATGCCATTACAGTTTTCCAGTCCAACTGCATTATTTTAGGTTGACTAGTTTTGTGGAACCTAGGGGGGAAAAAAAAAAGAAAAAAGAACAAACAAACAAAAATGAACAAAACCAAAATAAGAACAGTTCTCTCGATAACTTCTTCATACGGGAATACCCAGAATTTCTGCAAACATTTAGTCTAAAAAGCTATGACAGAACAGGACAGCTGTAACAGAGCAGATCATGATAATTTTATTTACAAACCATACAATATTAGTACCTGAAACATCAACATGGTTATTATATGAATGGCATAAAAACTAGTAAGGGATGATGACTGAGTCAAGCCCATTTTATAACTTGCATGTTCCAGAAGCAGCAGCAAGTTTGTCACTTCAAGCAGCTCCCTCAAATCTTCCTGCACTTGCTTCTGTGAACAGATGTAAGCGGATGCTGTTCAGCTGTGTGTTTCAGGAGTTACAAGTCAATAATGAGGTGCATCTCCAATCCACAAATGGACAAGAAAGGGTGGCAAGGTGCTCAGATATTTTCTAGTGATCAGCTACACCTGAAGTTTTGTCCTGCTTTGGCTATGCTTTGTTTCCACCTTTTATGGACACAGAAATGAAATGTCACACATCTCAAATATCAGAACATTTCTAGCTGACGTAGTACCAGTGGACAGTAACCTCATTCTTCTTGGATGTTATCATCAATTCTTCAGACATTTTTACATATTTGTGTACAAAACCTATAGATTGCTGCAATAAAAATTTACCGTGGATGGTACAAAATATATTTTGCCCAAGCCTGTGACAGTGGAAGTACCAGTGAAAGAATTTGAACAATTTGGTTTTGTTCTTTGAACAAGAAACCATAAATACATAACAAAAGTCATCACCACAGGAAAGCAGCTGGAGTCAATTTTCAAGGTAATCTTCCAGCCTTATTCGTCCTTGATAATCTTCTTCAAATACTGATGATACAGGGATGTTTAGCAGATCAAGTGAAGGGAAAGGAAAGAAAACATGATGATGTTTCAGACACTGTAATGAAATATCATTTTGTCTTTTTTAATGACAAAACATATTGGAATAATGAAACAATAATTAATATTGAAACAAGAATATGTTTTTGTGTGAAATAAATAGTATTCACAAAACGCTGCTAAATACATTCAGATTTAATGGGAACATGTTACTAGGAAATCATATTGTGTGGGTTACCTTAAGCGTAGCATTCAAATGTCATAAATGAGTGTTTAGAAAATGTATGACTTGCATACTCTTATACTTATTTAGTTTTCATCTTGCACTTTTTTGTTTGAAACCAGAAACACCAGAAATACTTCTTTTAAATACAAAGACTTTCATCCCCTAACACAACTGAAGAAGCTGACATTTCAAAAAAGGTGTTAAGTATTTCTCAACTGGACTTGATTCATGATAACAAGTAGTGTTGATGATAATACTCTAGGGTCAAAGTACAAAGTATTCTGCTAAATAATTAATATTCAGAACTAAAGGATGTACCAGATTTATGAAACAAGGATGAATACAGAATTTTTCATTTATTTTGATGGTTATAAAAATGTTTATATTTATATGCAAGGACGTTGTGGTGGGTTCACCGTGGCTGAATGCCAGGTGCCCACCCAGCCGCTCTATCACTCCCCTTCCCAGCCAGACAGGGGAGAGAATAAGGTGGAAACAAAAAAAACCCAACACAAATCATGGGTTGCGATAAGGCATTTTATACAAAAAGCGAAAGCAGCAGCAGCAGCTAATCTCTACTTCCCATGTGCAGCGATGGTCAGCCACGTCTCTGGGAAGCAGGGCCCCTACGTGTGTGTCAGATGTTAGCAGGCAGCCATCAGAGACAATGAGTGCCTGCCCATCCTGCTCCTTGCCTCAGCTTTATATCTGGGTTGACGTCATATGGTATGGAATATCCCCTTGGTCAGTGTGGGTCAGCTGGCTTATTTGTGTCCCCTCCCAGGATCTTGCCCTTGACTGAACAGTGAGTGCTGTGCTCAGTGGTAGCCAAAATATGGGTGTGTTATCGACACCAATGCAGAGCACAGCACTGTGAGGGCTCCTACGGTGAAACAAATTCTGGCTCAGCCAGACCCACCACAGAGGTGTACTGCAAATCAATGTATTCTCACATTAGTTATTGCAGAGTGTCAGAACATTGTGAATAATCTCTAGTTTGGCTTAATTTATACAAAGTAGAGATTCGCTCAGCATCAGCAAAATCAAAATGGTCCTACCACTCAGGTGTAAATTGAAGCTGGTATGTGTACAGCTCATGATCAAAACAAGGAACTGTTTTGTTCTAACTGGTCACATGAGGCAAAGCCATCTGTGACATAAGATATAACAAGTTTACCAGAGCTTATAGTTTTATTTATGCTTGCATGAAATCTGAGTGTATATTATGAATCATCTACAGTTTGTCATGTCATCAAATCAACCAGTTGCAATTCTGGCAGCTGCTGACAAAATTATTAAAAAATCATTATATATTGCATATTGCACATTATGATATTAGTATAATATTAATATAGATATAGTAGTTTATATATTATATTATTATATTACTGTATTATAAATAATTACTTCATTCTTACATAATACAGACAATATCCTCTTGATAGAAATAATCAGTTAAATTTCTGATTATATTCTGGCTAAGAAATAGTTGTGTATATTAAAACCATAGAACAGTTTTTGTACATCTTTATTGTATTTCAGCCTCAAGATTTTGACCAACATTAGAAGAAGGGCTAGTTTAAAATAAAATATGTTGACCTGACCAGAATTGGCCTCCTCTCTTAAATTCTGTCAATTTTCATTTAGCAAACAGGTAATTCAGCAAAATGAGAAAGTGGCAGGCCAGGACTGATGTTTCAAGATCATTCCAGCTGGGAACAATAATGCATGGAGCAGTCCCTTTGTACCCCTTGTCATCTAAAGGATACTACCCACAGGAATCAAAAAGCCCCAAGTGATACTTCTTCCTTGTGAAAAACCTCAGACCTTGCAGGGAAATCCTCTGTCCAGTATCAGCCACTGCATCAATATGAAGGAAATGAGGCTTAGGAGAAGGAAATGGCAAGAGTGAGGTGAAACTGGTGAACACTCAGAAAACCATGTTAAAATTCTTCGTACAGAAGACGAAGTATGTTATCTGCTGAGCACTCATTTTCGATGTTTATGTCTTCTTCAGTCACTTGTATACAGTTAATCACTTTGATTATGTTTTCAAAGGGTGTTCTTCTAGGTTTTCCACTACAAGTTGAGACTTCATACAGCAGTGATACTCAAGAAAGCTGTTATAATATATCAAGGAACAAAGGCTGCCTGAAATAAGGTGGTATATAGAAGAAGCTTATAGATTCAGGGAAGATCAAAACTATCAGCATTGGTTACAACTGCCAAAGACAAGGAAGTATCACAAAAGGAAGGCATTTCTTCCAAATCAGGTATTTCAGCCTCAGCACTGAACAACACCACTTCTTGATATGGGGAACATGTATTTGTGGAAAGAAAGTCATCTGCTGTCCCACTACCTAAATTTGTCAAAGTCTAGAATGCTCATTGTAGCTGTGGCTATGGTTTCCAAAACACTGTAGAAGGGATGGTGAGGTCAGTGGTAACTGGGGGTGGGCCATCCTATCTAGTGACCCTTATCCCTCAATTTTCCTGTGCCCACAAATGTAGTCAAAGTGACAACACTGCACATTTTTCCATCTAAACATACCCCTTCTTGTAGTCAGTATGTCTTACACCTACGACTGTCAGGTCCTTGAGCAACAAAATGTTATTTACTGCTGAGAAGCCCAGAGCTGGCCCTGCCAGCAACTAAATCAGAAATGTGCTGGTTATCAGCATTTAGAGCAGATGTTTAATCTCTGATCATCAGGGGGTCTGACACAGTGTTCTTCAAGCAGCCACCAGATAACTTCCAGGACTTCCCAGAATCAAGTTCTCTGATGAAAACAGCTTACAAAATTGACTAGAAATGCAATCCTCTTCACATGGATGAGTGCTAAATAGAAGATAGAAACAAGTACAAGAAAGCAAAGACTGGGAAAAAATCTATAAACTATAGGGCACATATTCATAAAATCAAAAACTGTTAATGTCAGAATGTGTTAGGAGACCTCCTTGCACTTCTTGACTTTTGTTCTGACATTTTACACTAGGATGAACACAAAACATTCATGGGGTTTATTTTCTTACCTGATATTGAAAGTGTTTTCAGAAACAAGCAAAACACGTGGTATTTCTGCGGCTGGTGTGCAAATAACTTTTTTTGGAACTGTAATAGTCTTGGCATTTTTTTGAATTATAAAACTATCTTCAGACTGTATGAAAAATGAGCAGCTCTAAAAGAACAAAGTTTGACAGCCTCAGGCTGCATTCACAGAACTTTTCAAAAACACAGCAGAATGACAAATTTGCAAAACAGCAAAAACACCAAACTATGCCTTAACAATGAACAATGTTTTGTCCTGTACTTTGCCAAATATCACCTCTAACACTGACTGAAAAATTACTTCCTGAATAATGCATTTGGAGAAAAAATTCCATTGCTGTTCAGATGCACTCTTTAACATTTCTTTCATTATTCAACCAACTACTCAAACTTTATTTGTCAAATGTTAGAATGACAATCTAGTATGCTTTTCAAGTAATGATCAGTCACTTCTAATTAGTACAACTAAGCTCAGTGTGGGACTTCCCCAAAAATTAGATCACTGTTGATTATTTCACATCTATGTAGCTGTATGTGTGACACATGCTATACTCAGAACTAAAAAAGAATTGAAAGTCAGAGTACTAATAAATTTGGTAGCCATGTGGCATACTTTAATAAGAAACTAGTGTCATCCCTCCTTAAAGAGAACTAGGAGAAACAATTTTGATTTTTGCCTGGAGTGTTTTAGATTGAGTATGTGGAAAGGGAAGGCAGAGATTCATTAAGAAAGTGTAAGAGGCTGTCTCAGCATGTTGTGTATTTTCATTCCGAGATATTAAAAGGAAACACCTATCTGGGTCTTTAGGCACAGAAATTATAGGAAACCTGATTTGAAGAAACATTTGAAAGAGAATTGCTGTTGTCACAACAAAAGAAAATCAGAAAGGATGACTGAAAAGGGAGAAATAAAGGATAAATCCAGATGTTTCAGCTGCTGTTTCATTAAAGAGCCAACAGGAGTCTCACAGCAAAAGCAGAGGGTAGTCTTCATTGTTCATGAGTTTTTCTTCTTTTCAGTCATAAGGGACAATTGTTTGTGATAGTGAGGTTCTTTACAGGACTAGGCAGCAAGGACTCACACACTCTTTGTTAATTCAGGTGTACTGCAATTATTTTTCCAAGAGATGTTCTTCTTTTGCACTGTTACTCATTCTGAGAGGTTGTTAGGAACTAGCTTATTGAGCTAGACTTACTGCAGAAAGAGCTGTGAAGGAGTATAGGAAGATTGTTCCCTCTGTGCATTTGGAAACAGTTGGAAATGTCACACAAACAGATGAGCAGTTCCAGAAAGCAGAACGCATACAGCAAATTGGTTTTTATTGTATAATGTCCTACGGACTGTCCTGCTAGGTTTGTTGTGTGAGGGCTTGCCTGGACATGCAAAGTTTTAATTTTTGTTGTTATGGAGATGAATATTTGCTTTCCAGAATCTCTTCTGGTGTTTCCAGTCCTGGGATGGTTCAGAGGCACCGACCTGTAAGCTGCCTTATGGTGTCCCTGACATTGCACTGGATGGTGTATCTTTATTTCAGACTTCAAAAATGCCATATTACATATCTGTGCTTCTAGTCAGTCGGAACTAGGCTTTCGTGAGGCACTTCAGTCCACGATCCCCAAAGACCGTAATTTCCTTTCCTTTACATTTTGTTTTTCCAATACCAAGCTGTGGCATTTTGAATGCCCAACACCCTGGACAGAGGAGTTGAGCTTCACTGCCATTCAGTTCTTGAATGCCTTTGGGAATACTTGAATGCCTTCTCCCCTCAACCCTCCACAGTTCTGGCCCACACAGAGTTGTCTGGTGCTGAAGAGCTTCACACACAGTGCTCATGCCTGGCTGCCTGGCACGACCCAGAGAGAGAGGAAAGGCAGAGGCAGTGCCTGCTGCCTGTCCTCTCCTTTGGAACTCTGTTAGCAGGTAAGAGTAATGGGAAAATTGCCACTGTGTTTAGTAGCTGAAATCCTGCCTTGCTTATGTCAGCTTCTCAAGGGGAAGGGTTGCAGGTTCTCTGTGGTCTTTTGTCCCACAATGTGCTTTCCATTAGGATTTGGCAGGATATGGTGCTTTAATTTTGCAGTACATTAATTTTCCTAGTGGTTTGCTAGAAGAGACACATAAATAATACAGAGGGTTTGTGAGGACAAATGCATTAAATGTTTAGATACAACAGTGGTGAGCAACAAAGACATAAATACAGTAAATAATGTATTAGATTTTTACTGGATTAATGTCCTTATTCTTCTCCAAAGTTAATATTACACAGGCCCATACAGGAAACTACAAAGAGACTTGAATCTGTGGAGCAGATTTCTGAAGCAGCACAGACCAAAGTACTCAGAGAAGCCTGCAAAGGGTTACATGGAAGGTGGAACTCACAGGCCAGTTTTTGCGAGCTTTATTCAGGATATGTCATATGTGTCCCTACAAGTGGTCTTACTGGAACAGATTGCGTGGAATAACATGCCATTTGCAAGTCCATTTGGAAGAAAAGATTTAAAAAGGAGGAAAAATGGCTTGTAAAGGCAGCAGTCTTGAAGATAGACAAGAGCTTGAGAGGAACTTAGAAATTTTGTCATCCTGGGAAACGTTTGCTTCTTTTCTCCTCCTGTATGTGCAAATGCAAGGCAGCATGGCAAAGCTGCTGGTAGATCCATTCTTTAACTGAGGTTCAGGGCTTAAGATTATTTCCACCATGCTACACAATTATGAACTGTAGTACTCCTACAGAGCTACTTGATCTTTTTCCTGTGTTGCTCGGGGACTAAGTCATTAGCTAATAAAGACTTACTGACATCCTTTAAAGACATAAGAAGGATCTCAGCTGGAACATATTTAAAGCCAGGAAGATTATCCATGTTTTGCAACTTGAGATAAACTACGTTCAGTGGTTTTACAAGAGATCAGAGCTGCTAGGTATTTCTGCTTCTAGAAACATACTTGCCTACAGTCAGAAATATTACTGATACATGAGAGATTCATAGAGGCTGCTTTTTAAATCTTTCTTAAATACACTGAGAAATAACCAGACCAAATAATCAGAAATTTTCTGGCTAATTATCGCGTATCTAACAGCTGGTCAGCTGTGTGTTGCAGTTACTAGTTAGATCCTATCCTAGATCTGAATACTTTTGCATAGAGGACAAATTAGCCCGTTCAGCACCTGAAGAAAATGTTATCATCTTGGCTCCAAATTCTTGCTTCCTTGTAGCAGAGATTAGCAATTAAAGAAGAGAAAAAAAAGAAAAAAAAAAACGTAGCTAGCATTCTATTACTCTTCAAATGCTTCATATTTCAGACGTATTGAAAGATATCTTTTTTTCCTCCCCTTAATTCTAGCTCCGAGAAATTTAATGAAATAGTGTTACAGTAACAAAATGGCATAGGCTATTAAGCAAGAGGAAGATATTTCCATGTTTCACTTTTGGGGAAGAAAATGGGTCCAGGAGGAACCGGTGGGTTTGGGTGAGGAGTCTGAATGATGATGGTTGACCATAGTCAACAAGACTCCCTTTAGTTCAGGAGCAGGAAGACAGAGGCAGAAGCCTTCCAAGAAGGAAGGCAGAGAAGAGTTACAGAGCACAACCTTGGTCTCATTTCTAAGCACTTACTAGTTTTCCAGCAGTCACTAGCCAAACACCCTGTATAATTGACTCCAGGGCTCCTACTTAAGTGCTCTTCACTTCATTCTGCTGAAGTTGTGAATGGTCTCTCATGGTCTTGAGAGTTCTCACTGTAAAAACTAATCAGACTACATCTGCTAAATAATCTGCATGCAATTACATGCCTGTATTTTAAAAAATGTTATATGGTATGCGTGCTTAGGCTCAGCTTTCTGTTGGATTTATTCTCAGCAGATATATGGAACAGAGAAAAGCACATGGGATGCAATCCAGCTCACTCTCAGTTAATGGAGAGACCCACACTGATTTCCATGAGCTGCAGGTGAGTCTAACAGTGCACCAGAATTTCAGGGCTTGTCTGTACACTGTAATCAGCTGCTGAGCAAAATTATCTTGCATGGTCAGTTTTGATGCCGAGCCTGTCCCTTGCCCACTTCACAAATTATTCCCATTGTTTCTGGCACATTTTCAAGGAAAAATTCACCCCAGCATCTACCATATGGCTCCTGAGAAAGACTTTGCCAAATGCGTGTTAACATCACCTGACAAGTTGCATTTGGAGATGAAGAAAAGTGTTGAGGGTTTTTTTTGCTTGTTTGTTTTCAGTGAGTTGGGGTTGTTTTTGTGCGTATTTTTTGTCATCTGATTTGCTGGATTTTCAGGTATAGGTTAACAAATTAAAAACATGATCCCATGAATGGGGCTAATGTTGCATATATTCCAGCCAAGGTAGTGGTAATACTGCCTAAGAGCTGGCTGAATGCACAAGAAGAAGGTGGGTTTTTTCCCCCCAAGACTGAAAATGCATTCTTATGAGATAAACGCTTATTTGAATAGGTCTTTTCTTCTTTTTTTATCTCTGGACATTTTTATAGATACTTGTGCCTGGCTGCCAGATTTCCAGAGGTAAAATGATACATCAAATTTGAAGTGATAGGAGAAGAGCAGTTAATCATTACATTAATTTTTATTTCAACTATATGGAAATATAATCTAGCCTGGGAAATATGTGAAATTGCTCAGGGTCACAGAATAACCCATTTCATGTTCACGTTAGCAAGTTACAAGTTACAACAAATTAAACATCCCTCTAAAGTACCATCTTTGCATATATTTCACTCATAATTACTCTGTTTCTGGTTAAAGTAGGACCAGGCAAGGCATTATATAGTTTCATCCATTAAAAAAAATCATTTTTTACATGAGATTTTCTGTCACTACAGTCTTTTGTCATTGCTTACTTTGGCTCACTCAGTGTGCCCCAAAGTCAGAATAATAGATTTCTTTTGTTTAGGAGAAGGCTTTTCTGAGGGTAATATTTTGCCTTTGCTGTGTAAAATCTATAAAATGCATGCCCAGAAACAATATAATCAATAAAACAGACACTGAACTAGGTATGGATAACAATATTTTCAGTCAAGAAAGAAAAAGCGACAAAATAGCCATGCATTTCTATGGAATACACATTCATGCCTGTGGCTGTCTGTGGTATTTTATGCTAACTGAAAGTGGTTGTTTTTTACCCCGAAACAGATTTTGCTCCATTCTCTTTTGAGTTTTTTATCTTCTCATATTCCATCCCTGGGATCCAGCAGAGCAATTGAACCTCTGCCCATCAGCTTTATTGCAGAAGAATGAATGTGTGGGTTACTAGGACGTATCACTACATTACCTTTAGTTGCCTCTGGTATTTTTACAAAGAGGTTTTCTTTCTGATGTATAAAAGTTTGCAACAGAACTTTGAAGCTGCAAATGAACTATGAATGAGTTTGGATGTGAAAGATTTTCTGAATGTGTCAAGAAGTTGGAAATTAAAATGGGAAGAAAACAGCAAGACAGGTGCTTTCTGTAGACTTTGATTGCCCAAAAGTGGCTACCTTAGGGGGAAAAGCTGTAAAGTAACATTATTGATTAAAAGATCATCTGATTCTTTCATGCAAGCAAACACTCCCTGGTATGTTCTAAATAGATCAGAAGTTATATTCTTCAGTGTGGAAAAACAGAAACAAAAATGTTAATGCAAACACACTAAATGGATTGTGACCTGATGGAACAGTTACGAGTAAGGAGCCTGGTGTTCGGTGTGCAAGGATGGACAATTATAGATCAGACACTGACGGGACACACTGGACTTTATTATTGAACCCATGACAGAAGCATTCAAGGGATACAAACTACAGTTATCCTGTGCACGTCTGCCACTCAGGCCTTTAGAAAGATCTCACCAGTACAGGGGAGACAAATGGGATTTTTCTGCTCCAATATATGCTTTGATGTGAGGTTAAAGAAACACAACAATCCAGTGAGGTACAGAGATGAGGCAGAGCTCAGAGAGTCACAGGAACCATTTAACATCTGGAAGCACAAGAATCCATAACAGCAAGCATGGTTTGCTTAGTCACTAAACTGTCATGAATTTTCATTGCTTTGAGATGATTCTCTCAAATTTCTTCTAGTCCCATGGCAATTTTTTGTTTGCTTTATATCTGAGCCTCCAACCTCACTTCTTGGTTTTGTGATATAGTCAGAGATCTATTTTGGGGAAGGATGGAAAACCAGCTTCTAGGTTCAGGGGAGTCTAGTGAAAGGTGTCCCTGCCCATGGCAGAGGGGCTGGAACAGGATAATTTTCCAGGTCCCTTTCAACCCATACCTCTCTGTGATTCTAAATCTGGATTCTTTACCCAACATTTGAGATTCTGGTCTTGCCATGCAGCAAGTTATTTCATCTCATCGTGAGTCACAGACCCTAGCTGTAAATTGAGGTGAACAATACAATGAGAATGACTTCAGACTGAGTGTAACCAAAACCACTTCTGGCTACAATATCTAAAATGTATAGAAGCTTCAGAAAGATATTCCTAGAACAATCAGGTAAGAGACGCACTTCTGGCAATTAAAAGGGGTGGCATCAGCAAAGAGCAGGGGGGGAAAAGACCGTACTTCAAGCACAGCTTGAGAAACTGTTTTTTAGACATGTCATACTGTCTCTAGAAGGTGCCCAAGGAGATTGTCTTTTTCCTACATTTAGGGAAAATTTGTCTTCCTTTTCATACAGATAGAGCAGGATGGAGTCAAACTGACATTTTATTTTGTGAACATTTTAAAAGTCAAGCATTAAACATGACATCCAGAAGCTAGGCATTACATGAGCCTGACTTCCATCCCTGGTGGTAAGGTCCAGTTTCTCTCTAAGAATTGAGATCATGGATATGCCAGGAAAGAGTCCAAAAGGCTTCCGTAGGGAGAAATGCTGCCTGGCTAACCCACAGGAGTCCCAGGAAGTTGGTTTCAGGGTCCTGGGTTCTTCTCCTCCTCTGCCCCAAATATTTAGCTGCCCTCACACACAGAGGCACACAGTGTGTCCTGATACATGTCAATAAGCATGGATAGAAAAAAGGATCTGGTGAAGTTAATATATTTGTCTTCTCAAAAATCCTTTGAACAAATTTTCTATTAAGGGTTATTAAAGAAAAAAAATTGCCACAGGACTGGAAAAAAAATTATTTTATTGACTGAAGTTTATTTACAGGTAGGAAGCAAAAGATAGGTCTTAAAGATCATCTTTCACAGTGATGAAGAATCCACAAAGCAGTTCCCTAAGGATCAGTGCTGGAAATGGATTTATTGAATCACCATTATCAAAACACTATCAGTGACCTGGAAAATATACCGGCAATGAAATCTCAAAATCTGAGAGAATACAGAGATCTCTCAAGCAATTAAATTCCTGCAAAAGGGCTGCAGAAAATCCTTCTTCAGTAGAGTGAGATTCCATCAGTAAGGAAGTGTCAGATGAGCTTCAGGGTAGCCAAATGTAAGGCAAAGGGGAAATAATCTAAACTCTGATTACTTGTGCCTGAACTCAGTATTGGTGGTTACAGTTCAGGCTCTTGGTGCTGCCTCAGTATATTGTGCAAAAATAGGCCAACAAAATTGTGGACATCTTTAGGACACTATAAGAAAAAAAAAGAAAACCAGCTACAAACATTTTGTCTCTGTATAAAACTTCAAGGCACCATCTATTAAGAGACAATACTTTCCCGTAATCCTAATGTTCTGATTGGTGTATCTTGACAGGAGTAAAAACCATACAATATATACCTTAGGAATGTGACAATCCAAGTGACAGCAGTTTTAATGGTATCAGAAGCTTTATTATCCCTACCAAAGTGGCATCAGGATTTTTCCATAAATTTGCCTGAAAGTTTAATAAAACTATCCAGACAAGGAACAGTCTATCCTGTATTTCTCCCTATTTACAATAATAATATCATACCAAATTAAAATCAGAGGGAGATAGCACTCATGTTTTATACCCAGCTACCTCATTTTGCTACCTGAGGAAGAACCAGGCAAGATTCTTGAAGAAATAAGGAAAATACTATTCTCTTTGTCTTTCAAAGTGCATTTTATTCTGGCTTTGGAGGTTTAGCCAACGAAATGTATGACTAAGAAATGAGTTTGCTAGGGCTAATATTTCAAGTGTGATTCCTAAATGCAATAATCAAACAGATGTTACAGCAGTATAAACAGACACAAGTAATTCGAGAAAACAAAAATGATCACTCTGACCAAGAGAAATAAGCCAATGTCCAAGCACAGAGAAATTGTCACTTGTCAGAATGACAGTTGGCAACTTTGCTTGTTTCTATTTTTTCCCCAGCCAAATTGCCTATCATTTTGGGTTTTAAATTTTAGTAAGAATTACATCCAAGGGGGATATTCAATATTTGGCCCAATTTTTCTAGACAGTTAAGACAGTGGATCCCTTCCCATCAAGAGAAAAAAAAAAAACAAAAACCCCAAAAACATAAACGCTCTAACCTGTGGCTCTTGAAGGAATTATTAAAACCTACAGTTGCTAAATGTCAGGGATAAGTGCTTGGTAATGATATGAAAACTATTTTGAAATACAGAATGGAAACTCTTTTCCTCAGCAACCTGATGAGCAACAATAATTAATGATTCATAGCATCAGAGAAGCAAATTCAGTTTTATACCTGCCTGAGAAAGAGAGGTCAGGCTCATGGTAGAACAAATATTTAGGATTATTGCAGCATAAAAACATGTTTATGATTATTTGAGGCCAATATCATCACAGAGGTAGTTGCAGGACATCAGACAGAACTTTTGAAGCAAAGTGGAGTTATCTTAAAAATAAATACAGAAGGGGCATGAAAAGTAGTATTAGAGGGGGAGAAACCCTAGAGTGGCAGCAGATCTTTGATGGAGTAGCCTTCCCATGAACGTTATGTCTGGCCAGGGGCCACACATGGAGTGTGTGGAGCTGCCAGAACACATGTAGGACTAGAGTGCCATGGGAGAGAGGGGGACAATGAGGCAACTCCTCCTCATTATCTAGAGGATGGGAACTTCCTACCCACAGCTGCAGTGGGTGCAGATGAGTGCAGAAGGGATGTGTGCCCATGGCAATGTGAGCACCTGTGTGTGTATGGGATTAGAGCTTTCTGTGATTGATCCTAGAAGGCTATTTCAAAAGGTGTAGGTGTTCATTAGCATTACATAAGTTGTAGTTCATTGATTGACACCTAATTATTATGAAATCATAGGTCAGTTTGGGTTGGAAGGCACCTTTAAAGTTCATGTAGTCCAACCTCTCTGCAATGAGCAGGGACATCTTCAAGTAAGTCAGGTTGGTCGGAGCCTTGTCCAACATCATGTTTCCCAGGATGGGTCATTTACTACCTCTTTGGATAACCTTTAAAAAAGTAAAATGCTTTAAACACAGTTAATAAACCAATAAACCACCTCAATCCTGATTTAGTTAAACCGTGTGAACTACTCAGAGTTTTCCCTGTAACAAAATTTTACTGAACAACATAGACAATCTTTTGAACTGATTAGGATCAGCAAAGGTTTGGGTCATGAACATAAGTACTTGCTGGCTTCTGGGTCAGTAATTTATTAAAACAAAATAAAAAATATTAAAAAAAAAATGCATTGCTGGCTCTCCTGTTGTGTTAGCAAAAGGGTAGAAGAGCACGACAGAAGGGAATAAAGGGTCAACACTAACTTCCTGCTAGTCCCAGCCGTGGGACAAATTGAAGTCACGGTGAAAAATCATAATCCCAGCCCCTGGGACAAGGACCAAATAGGACTTGTATGGTAGGATAGGGGAGAAATTGCATTCTGAATTAGCTAAAGCAAAGAACACTGTGAGAAAACTCACTGTGCTTTATGCAGCTTTGTGTGGCAATTACTGAGTGCACACACAGAGGGGAGTGAGGCAATTATAAAAGGGAAGGGTGAAATTTGGCAGCCAAAGGGATGTGTGGCTATAAAGAAAAATTGGACATGTTTAGAGGCAGCTGCTGAGTGCACTGAGGCTGGGAAAGTGTGGCAGGCTGGGATGAGAGGTGAGGGCAGGAAAAAAAGCCACTCACATGGGATCAGGTCTGGGACAACTGAGTGGCAGTTCCTGCGGAGGACTGGGATGCAGAAGTGTGGGGTGGATATATCTGGAAATCTAGCAAGGATAAGGAATAAAATCACAGTGTAACACCTATCCAGATGCAAATGGTACCCCAGGAACTCTAAGGTCTTTGTCAAAGGATGTCTGAAGGGCTGCATATAGCCTCCACACTAATAGATATAGTGACCTTTGCAAGGAGAGAAGGGGAAGGCATGGTGGTTTTTTTTGCATCTTTACCAAAATGAGGGAGGAGCCAAGAGTATCACCTTCAGCTTCCCTTGGGGAGTACGTGTGGTTAAGCAGCCCTACACCCCAACAGAAGGAAACAATGGGATCATCTTTGGATGACTGAGTCTGAAGCCATACAAACCAACACCATCATTGAAGCTGTTATAATGAGGCTGCTTTCCACAAGATACAGGTTTTGCATGGGAATCACACAAGGGAGGTAACAGTTCCCCAAGTGTGAGACCTGGCAACACCATGGAACTAAACACCAAGAATAAATCAAAAATAATTTGGCAAGATATTGACAAAGTGAAACACTGCTAGGGAAAAATGGTTTAATAACAATGTTTTTAGTTAGATTTAGGAAGTAGTTTAGTAGGTTGGGCTAATGCAACAAAACCTTAGTCTAATTTAAGGTATACGGTGATGCTGAAAAAGTGATTAACAAGGCCTATGTGGAAAAAGCAAAACAAAACAACAAAAAAAACCCAAAACAAAAACCAAAACCAAACAAATAAAAAAAAACAAAAACAAAAAAACACCACCAAAACCTAACACAAAACCAACCTGGCCAACACCACTGTGGGGAAAAGAAGAAGGTGAATTNACCACAGTGGGGAAAAAAAGGAGGTGAATTATGTATGGGCCTTCAGAGTCAATATATTATTCATATGAAGTTTGACACCTCCACAGATAAAATGATTTCGTACTATGATGTCAGGTCACAGAAATAGATCATTATGAGGATTTTATGAAGATCATGAGAGCTGTCAAGTACTCTCAGTGTTTCAGAAGATCTCAGTGAGCAAACTCAGTTGGAAAATCTTCAGGACCATCTCCAAAACTTATTAAAATTTATAGGCAAAAGGCAGCACATGAGGTTCTTGTGCTAGAAGGTGTGAAAATCATAAAATTAGAATTTGGATCATAACAAAAAACTGTTTGATGCCATCACTACAGCAATTTTTGATCTAGGAGGAGCAATACATGATTCCTTAAAGAACTTACCATGCTATATAATGCAGGAACAACTCAGTATGGAAATGTAGGTATTTGTGTCTCAAATACTGACAGGGCAGAAGCAGAAAGCACCGAACCAACTACCAAGGTAAGGTAAGTCACACAACTTGTCTGAAGTTATGAAACAAGGCAGGTGTCAGCTGCAGGATGGCTCTGGAAAATAAAACATGCAGGAAGAAGGCAGTTAAGTCTCCTGGAAAGATGGTTAAAACCCCTTTTGCCACAACGTCATGAAATTACTTGGCTCTTGAACTCCTTAAGGCCATGATTGTGTGTTTGTCTGTGACACAGGTTGATTATTACTTTAAGAACTTGTGAGGTATATGGGAAGAGAGAGTGGTAGTGTAAATACACGTGTTAAAAACTATTTGTTAAACTACGCAAACAGAGAAATTTTTCCCATTGACATTCACCCACTCCAGTTTTGACAGCTGTTGAGAGGTTTTAATTGAAGAGAGTGTTTTTTGTTTTTTTTTTTAAATTCTGTCCACGCATTGTGCCAATGAGTAGTGTGCCAAAACTGAGAAAAAGAGAAAAAAAAAAAAACAAACCATGAAGAAACAAATCCTGTCTCATTACATAGATCTGGCTCTAAGCATGCTAAATTTTCCTCTCTTCAGAGACTTCTGGTCCACTTTCCACTCCAATCAAGATATTAGGTCATCTCTGAGTATGCAGCCTTGATCCTCTGATCCAACACCTGCCACACATGCAGACACAAGCGTGTGAGTGTGCATTCCACACACTCAGTTTAAGCAGCAATGTCTTTCCCTTTGGAATGATGAGTGACATTTCCAAGAATGCAGATGCAGATGAAATTCTTGCATGAGTTTGCCTTCAGGTTATGAGACAACAATTTCTTTTCCCAGGAAGTATCTCCTCATTGTATCCAATATTTTCCCCCATGATGGTAGCAAAAGAACAGAGGCATAAAAGTGAGTTTTGGCCCCAGGTTTTACTTTTCTTCCCAGACCTCGTGACTAGCCAGTCTAACTTGGATTTTCATAAATATAGAATGTAAAGTCCTTGGTCTGTATATTCAAGCTTATCCTAGCCATAATGAGATGAAAATTCATTCTTGACTCATGTATTTAATTTATATTGTATTGCCTTTTGTCTCCCATGAAGTTCTGTCTTTCCAAGGGGACTGTCAGTAATGCATCTACACTATGTGATGAAAAAGGATACTATTATTTTCAAAGATTTCTCATAAAAAACACTAGTTACAAAACGCCATGGAGAAAGAGGTAATATTATAGCTAAATAATGAAACAAGATACAAAAAAATCCTGCTCTCAGTATATAAAGGTCAGATGAAATAACTACTGTGAATTCACGTTTAGAAGTAGTTTTTTAGTTCAGGACCTTTGTCCATGAGTTCCTTAAAATAGTTTTCTTGAACAGAAGACAAGGCTTGCCCTTGGTTTTGGTTTTTTTAAGTTCATAACATTATAGTTTGTCTTATCAACCTTCTTCTATCTGCTGCTGGTTGACTATCAAATTGTTGGCTTAATAGACTGGGCAGGGAAATCACATGAGTCAGTAGTTTATCGAGGGATGCAAACCTGATAGGTGTAGGTTCATTGTCACTGCACAGCTCCAAAATAAGTTTCAAAAAGATACAACAGCACATCGTTCAATGTTTTGTGTTGGGTTGACCCTGGCTGGATGCCATGTGTCCAGCAAAGCCACTCTGTCACTCCCCTCCTCAGCTGGGCAGAGGAAAGAAAATATACTGACAGTATCATGGGATGAGACAAGGGCAGGGAGAGATCACACACCAGTTATCATCATGGATAATACAGTCTTGACTAGCTGAAATTAGTTTAAATTAAACTATCAAATCCGAGTAGGGAAATAAAACCAAATCTGAAAAGCAACTTCCTGCCACCCATCCCTTCTTCCTGGGCTGAATTTCACTGCCACAATTTTTCCCCCCTCACTGCCAGCAGTTCGGAGGGACAGAAAATGGGGGCTGTGGTCTGTTCATCATACATCATGTCTGCTGCTCTTTCTTCCTCAGGGGGAGGACTCCTTACACTCCTCCCTTGTTTCTCCCATGAGAGACAGGCTCCTCCAACATGAGACCTTCCCACAGCCTGCAGTTCTTCCCAGACTGCTCCAGTGTGGGTCCGTTCCATGGAGTACAGTCCTTTGGGAATAGACTTCTTCAACATGGGTCTCCCACGGGGTCACAAGTCCTGCCACTAAAACCCCCTCCAGCATCAGCTCCTCTCTCTACAGGGCCACAGGTACTGCCAGGAACCTGCTTCAGTGTAGGTTTCCCACAGGGTCGCAGCCTTCTTTAGGCATCCACCTGCTCCATGGGCTGCAGGTGTACCTCTGCTCCACCATGGATCTCTATGGGCTGCGGGGGGACAGCCTGCTTCACAATGTCTGCGCTGTGGTTTGCAGGGGAATCTCCGCTCCAGTGCCTGGAGCACCTCCTGACCCTCCTGCTCCACTGCAGTGCTCTTTCTCTTACATATTCTCACTCTTCTCCCTGACTGCTGCTACCTCGCAATTTTCTTTTCCCCTTTGCAGGTTATCCCAGAGGTGTGACCGCTGTTGTTGCTGTGCTCAGCTTTGGCCAGTGGCAGGTCCATTTTGGAGCCAGCTGCCATTGGCTCTGTCAGACATGAGGGAAGCATCTGGCAGCTTCTCACAGAAGCCACCCCTATACTCCCTTGCCATGCAAACAAAATACATCTGTAAACCTGCAAAGGAAATGCATTTCTCTGAATGCTTGAAGTCTAAATGTGATTCAGATTTTGAGATCAGACTATGTAGCCTAGTACTAAATTTATTCCAAATATAGGGCTCAACCTATGTCCCTTGCCTCAAGCCAATGTTGTTTTCACTGTGCAGAAGTGAAAGGGACATTGCCAAAAGGCTGCTGAGGATCTGGATGCTCATATTGAGTAATCGGTCTTGATTGCAAAATATAAAAGTACAAGTAATTTTGTTTTATTAAATATCCTTTTGTGTTCACTTTTTGCTTTATATTCTGACAATCCAAAAACAGTATATACATTGACATTAAAAAAATATTTAAATGTTCATTTGGCCAGATTTTGGTATTTATAAAAGAACCGTTGAATAAAGTCCTTTCATTTCCTCTAATGGGATTTTGCATGGCATTTTCTGATGTTTTGATTTTCCATTTTGTACAGCTTGATCATCATACATAATCTTGTCTTTTCTTTGAAATCTCTTAAAACTCATGGAGCCAATTTCTATGATGGTTCAAACAGATAAAGATTCACTGGTTCAAGTGACGTGTGCCAATTTATTTCAGGAGAGAATTTGGGTAGGAGGAAATTAGGTTTGATTTGGATTTTTTTCCTATGTTGATTTTCAAAAAGGAGGGGGGGAGAAGCAATTTTATTTTGATCAAATGTCAAAGACTGGCTCTTAGTCTAATTAAGACAACAAAAGCATTGCTGTTCAGGAAAACATAATTAGCCCCGAAATGGAGCTCTGTACCTGCACCCTTGTATGTTCTTGAGTAAGAAGTCTTGGTCCACCTATGCACAGCTCAAATGGTCTTTGAATCTCTTATGTTTTTGCAACACAGTCCATGCAGTCCCTCTTCCTATTCAGTCCCTAGGAAAAGTCTTTAAAATAACTGTTTGGATGTGCTTACTAAAAAAAGCTCATGCTTCTGTAATTTCTTTCTTTGTCTCTCTGTGCATTTTCCATTCCAGGCGTTACAAACTGCTCCAGCTGCTCCAAGCCGCCCAGTACAGTACTCAACTTCCTTGGCTGCTGTGTGCTTCACAGGGTGCTACTGGTGACATGTCCCAGGGGAAAACCCCGCAGTGCTCACCCCAAAGTGCCAGCTGGTGCAGTGAAAAGGATGTGCCATACCACAAAATACCCTTCAGCAAATAAGGCGGCATTATAATGTGTATTAGAGAAGAAAACCAATTAAATGGCAAAATCAAAAACGGAACGGGATGTCAGGCCCTCCACTTTATGTGAACTCCTGGGTATTTTCAGTTGTTATTAACATGAACCCTATCACTATCATTTCCCTGGCCCTGCTTGGTTTTTTCCCTGTTGGTGGAGGTCATGCAATATATATACATATGTTTGTGCTGCAGGGTGAAGTAGGATGGAAAACAAAGCTTACACCTGCAAGAGAGCAGGATTTTCTGTCAGCTATGTATTGTTTTTCTCCAATGGTACCTGAAAACTCAACCAGTTGTAGCTGCCTTTACAGCTGCATTAATAAAGTAGGATTTTCACCCCAGAGGATTTTATATTCCAGATACTTGCCAAAACAACTTCCAACTTATTTGGAAGCATCTGCCTTTCCTCTATCCACTGTCAGAGCAATTTACAGTCAAGTGCAGCAAAATCTTCTCCTAGAACAATAAAAAAACCTCAAACCCTCCCCTAACTTGACACTAATCTGGAATTATCACTGTAACAGTCTACAACTTTTCAATAATTGCTCCAAAGATGGAGCTAAAATTGGCTTCCTGGGAATGTGTTGCAAAACCCAGCAATGTCTGTCTTTCATTCATTAAGGCACTGAAATATTTCCCCAGAAGACAAGGATTCACAGATGAACAACTGCTCATTCTACTGAAAAGAAGCACAACATCTGCTTCATACTAAGGACACTGGTATTTGCATTTGAAATTACAGTTAAATGGAAAGTATATTATTTTCTGGCATAAAACGTGGTTCTAAAGATGTTGCAATTCAATGTGCATTCTTTTTCTGGATTCTAATTGTGCTTATAAATTATCTTCCCATTTTGTATGAAATTTTGAAACTTTTTATGGTATCTAAGTGATGGTATGTCGTATAATGAGCTGCTATAAGTATGGATCCTTTCCATTCTTCTATGACACCGTTCCTAGAATAATTACTCATTTTAATGTTCTGTGTGTCAATGTCCTAGTTGTTTGCCATGCACCAAAGGGGAAAGAACATAAAATAGATTGTGTGCCAATAATGAGACCTCTGCCCTCACTAATAGCAGGAAATCAAAAAGAGACTCTTCTCCTGCAAGCTTGCTCAAAAAGCTGCATGTTGAATAGCTCTTCTCTTGATTGACATAAGAAAGAAATGAGAAATTAAAGTCAGTTGAAGCCTTTATCTGCTCTGAAATACTTGGAGCACTTCAGCACGTAAATGGGGCTGTGTTACAGACAGCCTATGAAAATGTTTCTTGTCCTTTGTTGCAAACCTGCTGACTAGTCTTTTCCTTGATTGCTGCCTAATTCCAACATCTGTGAGAAAAAATGAATGTTAAGAATCTAAGTTTTGATACATTTTTAAGTTTTCTCCTATGGTGCATTAGGATCAATGCCCCACCACCCCTTGCCTTTCTAAGGTGTTAGAACGTAAAACTGTCAACACTGGGCTAGTCCGAAAGATTCTGGCAACCCAGTGTCCTCCATCTGACCATAACACATGGCAAGGAAAGAGTAGAGGACATCAGATCTCTAGAGATAACGCTAAACCAGTAGATGTGTTTGTTACTGGAACATCCACAGTGGCAAAAAGTATGACGTCTTCTGTAACCATGGTAAAATATTTAGGTCCTGAGGGCTGCAAGAATAAATGGTGTGATCTGTCTGTTTTAATCTCAGGAGGACAAGAGAGATATTTATGGAGATTTTCCTTTTCACTGCTGTTGGTGATCAGTGTGCATGATAAATTGTAATTGAAAAGTGTTCTATAACTTCAACAATACTTTCCTTAGGGTTTTACTTGCATGTATGTTATTTCCAGTGAGATGGAGTGGGATAAAAAAAAAAAAAAAAAAAGATTTTGCACTTTAGCAGCTTAAACAGTTTCCAAATAATGGCCATATTATAATGAGAAAGTGACTATAATTTCAGTGGTGCTATTTCTGTTTGTTTAGTGAATGGATTGACTTTTATAAAGCAAAAATCATTTACATGTGATGAGGCTCTCAGTGATGGTATGCCTACTTTTGTACATTACAGACTTCTCTATGTTTATCTTGGGCTATTCTTTCACATTACCAAGTGTACCCTGCCTCCTCCTAAACCCTTGGTTTAAAAAAGGACTTGGTATACTGTTTGTCATTATTGTTGCTCAGAGTTTCTGAGAATTTTTATTTCATCTTTTTCCTGTTCTCTTTTTAGTTCCTTTGTATCATTTTACATTGCCTTGCATCTTTGTGCAGAGTTTGCTCTCTTTTTATTTTCATGGTGCCTGCTCCCTTTTTCTTACCACAAACCACCTTAGATGCACAGGTAACCCAATAATACTTGAGCTTTGAACTTTTGAATCAAAAGTGTGTTCTAAACCCTTCAAGCTAGAGACAAAACATGATTCCTGTCACTTTTCTGTCCAGAGAGAGTTCATAGGCAGTCTATAGCAGGCATGTAACTAAGAATTTTTTTTTGCACTGGGACATTAGCTGGTGTAAATCATCATTTCTCTACTACAAAAGTCAAGGGAACTCAAGAGTAATTTGCTTCAGGTAGGAGCTGACAATTAAATGCACTGTATTTTGAATGCTAGACAACATTTTCAAACACAGATATCCAGATATCTGTTAACACAGAACAAACACTGAGAGCAAAATCAGGGTCTGGCCCTTCTTGTCAGACTTGCATTTTAGCCCATCTTTTCTAATTCTCTGACAGTGTACATGCACAAAAAGGTCTGTCCCCTGTCCCCTCCAACCCTTGCCTCAAGTGTTGCTCTTATATGAGCAGACTACCTTTTGTTTCTTCTCATTTGCACATGGTATCATAGAATCATTAAGGTTGGAAAAGACATCCAAAATCCTCAAGTCCAACCTTTGACCAGATACACTGAGCAGCCACAAGCCCAGCAAGATTCCTTGTTGCAGGAGTGGAATACACGTATAAAATAACTCTCATGGGCTCTGATCAGGTACACTGAAGGACTGTAAAGTGCATATTGTTAGTGAAGTATTCATAGATCTTATTTTGTCTGGTAAATATCCAGTTCTTTACATTAACGATCTTAGACCAGTGTTAAAAAAGTAATTGTGGCTGCTGGGTCTTGCAGAGATGAAATATTCTTTTTTAATTAATTAATCAACTGAACTAATATTTGACTTGTATGTTATCCTCTTTGTCCTCTTTATGGTGAGTCCTTTGGACAAAGGAATTAAGTTTGATATGTATCTAGCTCACATCAGTATACAGATAGTTAAAATATTGTCATATTTCTACTCTTGACTGGTCACAACTGCTATTGTAATGCTTTATTTATGATAATTTAAATGTAAAAATCTTATTCTATCAGATGCTGAAAAAAGCTACATTTAACTTTTCATATTGTTTTGAGTGGATATGTCAGCCAAATAGTTTACTTCTTTTCCTTTGTCACATGTGACTTTAACCTGTTAATCAGCTCCCACATATTCTTCCGGAAGAAGAAAGGATTGACCTTTCAACATAATATAATTTTATGGTTTTGCATCTTTTGATTGAACAGCAATGCAGAGTAAAACCTAACTGTGGGCATGATTCATCTTCCTCCGTTGCTGCCAGGGAGTTTAGTAGCTCATTTTATAAGGGTAGGACATATGTAATCTCACAGGAATGATAACTAAAATTCTCTTGCATATGGAAGTCAGGAACACATTGTCTCCCTTAATCAGATCTGAGTTTCATGTGTTCATAGTCTTCTGATCGCACAGGGATATTTGGTTTTGTGGCAAAATTTAATCTTTTTTCAAAGATTTGATAGATGTGTTACACTCTGAAAATAACTCCTTCCAGTGAAGTAAAGAAAAAGATATAGTGTCATTATATGGTAAATCCATTCACTACAAGTGCCCAAATGCCTTTCCTCCTTGTCTTTGTAGACATACGGTCTCAACTTAGTTTGAAATCTCTTCCTCTGAGGAAGCCTATTCCTTTCTAGTGACTGCTTAGGAAGCCTTAGCTTGTAGCTTAAATACCTTAATCAGGTTAATTTCATTCAATGTAGAACTCTAAATTAATGCTTCTGACCTGGGATATGTTTATTTAAGATGAAATGAACTGCGCTGCAGTTCAGTCTCTGCTGGGAACAGCATGGGGCATTCATATCCCTAACCCAAGTGAATCATTTAGGTGAAGAACACCCTTAGCTCAAAAGCCATGGAGTGGTGTGACCTGTTGTTAAGTCATCTTTTCCTCACTGACATGCAAATGTAGTCATGTTTCTATACACAGTGCCAAATAAATTATGCTTTGGTTTGGAGATCTGTATCAGATATCTCCATACTACAGAGTGGAGGAGGAATAAAAATTACACACATTAATTATTGCCATGCTCTCCACACCTCTCTCTTAATTTTATTCCTTCAAAATGTTTCTTATTTTTTCATTTGTTATGGTTGCAGTCTGGGAGGGAGAAATACATTGTGTTTATTCTTTGAGTCTTTTGCTCGTCTAAATCCATGATAGTGGCTACACGGATTATTCCTGAAGTTCCTGCTTCTCTCTGGATTAGTAGTACCTTTAAAGAGCAGTTCACTTAGCCAGCCCTTGTTTTATTAGGCAACTACCTCTATTTATTTTGGCTGCCCTTTCTTTACAATTAATCTCTTGACAGGAATCTATGGGAATGTTTGGATTTTTATGACTCTCAGATCGGTGCTGACTCATTTCTCTTATCTTTTATTTTTTATTATTCTATTGATAGAAAACATTACATTACAATAAATTTTTACTTTTGGGACATGTTGGTCCTGTTGCAATTTTCTTGTTTTCCTCCAGCAACATAGCTGTCTTGAAAACAAGCAGCCCAAATAAACTGAATAATGAGAGGTTTTGCTTCACAGAGGGACATAGTTTGCACAGTCCTTGGAGATGCTTCTCTTCCCAAGACACCATATACAAATGTAGGTATTGCTTCTCAAACAGGAAAATAACACATTTCCAGGCATGAGAGATGAAAAATAAAACCAAAACTGAAGCTGGACACATGGACTTTCCCTATCAAATCAGAAGTATAAGCTTGCTTCCGAGAGTATATGTTCCAGATCCAATTGATGATTTACCAAGACCTGCTGAGCAACTTTGACAAGCAACTTTTGAAGACTGGCCTACCTGACCTAGCCAGATGCTCTGTCTTGTCTGTCCTTGCATTCCTGGCAGCTTCTGTTGCCTGCTGCCCCGGCTGCTCTAGAGACCAAGACAGCAGTAGGGGGCAAAGGATCTCACGCAGGAGCAGAGGACATATTGCAAATTTGGAAACTGTTGAGAAGGAGTGAGGAACACTTATAGTCTGGAAGGTGCCATTTGAATTAGCTCTGCAGCGTGTGCAATCTACCGGACACGAACACAGAGAAAGGTTGGCAGCTGTTCTGTTATGGGGCTGTATTTGAAATGCATTTGTCAGATTTAACCTTTAGCTCACTTCTGCTGCTTTAAGGATTTCTGTATCCAGAAATCTCATTTTCTTGAAGTAATTCCTTGTATTTCTTTGGGTGATTTGGATAAATAACCAAATAGTAACATTTTAATCCAAATAACTTTTTAATCATTCTCTTCAATGCCCAGGAGGCAGGAATTATGACAAGTCTAAGAAGATGTCTAGCTACATGAATTAATTATATTTAATATAAAATGGGGGGTTGGGGGTGGGGAGGGAAGCTCAGGGTTTATCATAACTACCAATAAACTTTCAGGCAAGGCAGTGTTGTTCCAAATCACCCAGTGTTTCCAGCAAAATCACTTCTATGAGAAATTTTGCTAGATGTTCCTAGACCATTGTTAAACTAAGCAAGAAGGAAAAAGAAATTAAAAAAAAAAAAGAAAAGAAATAAAAACCAATTTGCCCTGCTGAACTGTTAATCCTGAAGGAGAAGACAATACTTTCCACATATAAAGGAACACACTACAGCTTTGCAGAAATCACAACTGTGAATGAGCTACCACTCTCCACAACTCTGTCAGAACTGTTGTGGGGAAGCGGGAAAGCCTGAAAATGTATTTTTATTTTTATTTTTTGTCAGAGGGTTCCCAGGTCATCACCAGGATAAGGTAGGGGGGAAAAAGTCTGGTTCATATCTTGTGCTTTATGGTACTGGAGCAGGTTGTCCAGAGAAGTTGTGGATGGCCCATCCCTGGAAATGTTCAAGGCCAGGCTGGATGGGGCTCTGAGCTACCTGATCTAGTGGAAAGAGTCCTTGCCCATAGCAGGAGACTTGGAACTAGATAATCTTTAAGGTGCCTTCCAATCCAAACCATTCTGTGATGATTCTATGAGTGTAAGAAATAGGAACATAAACTATATCCAGGGGTAGCACAGGAATCTTTGTACTTGGTAATTTTTCCTTACCAAAGCCACAGCAAAGTTTTTCAATTAATGAGAAGCCTATTGCATACCACACTGCAGAAACTTGCTGATGGGGTCTTCGGCGTTATCTAATGCTCCTGATGCAGCTGCATTATTTGCGTGTTTCACGCAATTTTCTGTCCCAGTGTTAAAGACAAAGAAAAAATATTTGCAAGGTAAGCCATCAGAAGTAATTAGAAAGCTATGGGAAGGTAAAAGAGCACAGCAGATCATGCTTGCTTATGGATAATGGGTATTTATACCCTACAGTCAACAGAAGAGAGAATTTTCAGAATATGAATGGTGTCATACAGAGGAAAAGAGAACAGTCAAGGGCTGTTTACCATTAGTGAATACTGAGTGAGGCTAGGTGAAGCCAATTCCAGTAACTTACAGTTTTAGATTAAAAAAAAAGAAGTGACCATACTGTTCCTGTGATCCTTTAATAGTAAAATACAAAGTTGAAAACTGCAGTATATTTTTCTGAGAGGAATTTAGGTGACTGAAAGTGAACTTCTATTCTACTGATCTTTGAGAACAGACCATTTTTTTTAGGCCTTTTTACAAGATAAGGGAGGGGAAAAGTAGCTTAACAGAAGTTTTTAAAAGTATTTGAAAACCTATTTCAGTGTGTTAACAGACCAGTGAGGGAAGTTACACACAGACACAAAAAATTATTTTTACAGTGCTCATTCTACCCGTTGCAGCAGATAGACACTTCAGACTGTCTGTGATTCAATTAAATAACAAACTAGAAGTAAGAGTATTTTGGCAGGGAAACTAAATTATATCTACTATGTAAATCACTTGTCAGGAGTCTAGCAGCTGTTTTCCTGAATTCATGGTCAGCCAGGGGAAAACGAAAGCTGTGAGAATTTACAAGCTGCTCACCAATTCATCCTTTCCTTTACACAGGAATAATCTGAAGCACTCCAGCACCCACTGGAATGAAAACTCATCCATGCCAAAATTTTTTCCACAGTCAGGCTTCAATAATCTGCCCACAAGATTGCACTTGAGGCTCCCTAAAGAGGGTACTAGGATGTGATATTAGCAGTGATCTGATTTGTCTCTTCAAATTATATTCTGCTACTGATGTGTATGAGGAGCAGTGAGAGAGATCCTGACTCACTCAGGGGAACAGGCTGTGCCTTCAAGGGTAGCGAGGAGGAGGGAGGGAGGAGGGGGAGAAGCAAATGCTGAAGTTCTTCTGATAGCAGGAAGGAGCTCATAACTCTGAGTTTGTGCCATTAACTCCACTAATCCCTTGGATGTGCAAGCCAGCCAGACCATTTTTGCTGTGGAACACAAGGCAAAAGCGTGTACGCCAGTGCTCCAAGGGACAGCTCCAAGGGACCAGTGCTCCAAGGGATGGTTCTGGAGTTTTGGCTTTATGAGCTAGGGCTTACTCTGGTTGTGGCTGAAGAACTGTTAATTTCCAGCATGAGGTAACTGTTCCATGGAATACAATGAGATAACTTGTACACATCTTCAAGCTTCAGTAACGAGCGGCTTTAGTCCCTTAAGTCATCTACCTACTCAGGACAATTATTCCAGCCACATGAACAAGATTTCTTCAATCAATACCTACTGAAGTCTAAGTACCATGGATTCAGCTGATACACACAGCGAAAATTGCTTTCAGCAATAGTTTCAGAAAACCCGTAGTTAATGATTGGTATTTAGATAGATAGATAGATAGATAGATAGATAGATAGATAGATAGATAGATAGATAGATAGATAGATAGATAGATAGATAGAGATAGATAGATAGAGATAGATAGATAGATAGATAGATAGATAGATAGATAGATAGATAGATAGATAGATAGATAATTGGGTTTGATTACATTTAAGAACTGTATACAAAGATCAGATTAGTATTTTCCCCTCTGCATAGAACGTGCCAATCTGAGTATGGTTCATATGTACTGAAAGATCTCCAATGCTTTCTACAGTTTAAAGGGGTACTTCAGCTGCATAAAATACAATATTTTTGCCATAACTGATTCTCTTAAATCAGTGTTTTCTGCCTGTATACAGGGAGTACCAAAAGCATGCCAAAAGCAGGTAGTTGCCAGCTAATGCATATACCATAAAGATCTTCCATGATACTTTGATATTTTTCTAATGTATGCCAAACAACTGGGTACCACGAATATATGATACACAGAACAGAAATTTAAGTTGCTTTCCAGACTCTGTTCCTACA
Organism: Grallaria varia; assembly: GCA_013396735.1. Lineage (NCBI taxonomy): Eukaryota > Metazoa > Chordata > Aves > Passeriformes > Formicariidae > Grallaria > Grallaria varia. The sequence continues at coordinate 227,508 of VWZG01009035.1, forward strand.
ATAAATCTGGGGCTTCCAGGGGCCAATTACATATTTTAAATGAAGCATACACTTAAATGTCTTGCCAAGATAAAACCTTTTTCTGCTAGCTATTTTTACCTATTTTCTAGCATAACGCAAAATAGATCTCCCACTTGGGTGCTCTGATATGCAGTGAATAATTAGAGCTGAATGGAAAATAGAAATATTTTTAGGGGAAAAATGACCTCTCCCTGTTTCGTCTCAAAGTATTCCAACAAACAACCACAGTTATAAAATTGACTTTTATAGCAGCAACAATATAAAGCAGTATCTTGAAAAGTAAATCAAATAATAGTAACAATGCAGAAACTGTTTTAATTGCCTTCACCTTAAGTAAATGATGGCTCTGTGAATACTGCTATTAATTTCCACAAGATAATTAGGTAAATTACATTTATTCAGTGGTGTCAGAATCTGGCCCCAGTGGATTGACATTCTAAATCAGTTTGCTGGCTGCCTCTACTGGTAGGTTTAGACTAAATCAACCAGCAAAAAATGCTTTGCAATAACTAAAGATTGATGACTGAGGTCAACTTTTTTTTTCTTTAACATTATGAAATTTGGATTCAGAGAAAGTTTGGGGAAAAAGAGAGCAAACCAATAACATTCTGTAGCATAGGTAAATACTGCACTCATTATTTTAGTAAATAATTATGAATATAGGTACATCCATATCTAGTTTTTAGCTCTGCCATACTATTACTGAAAATAAAATATGAAACTTTATGAAATACACATAATAAACTTTGGGAGTTTTAATCCACTGGGTTTTTTTCTGGCTTGGCTCAAACCCTTCCATGTAGCATCCAATTACTATCAGCTCCAATGATTAAAAAGTAGTAGGAGAGAAACACTGTTTTGCAAAACAATAACATTGTATGGTGGTGAACAAAGGAGAATATCTTTCAGGCAGCATAAAATAAGCCACTCCTGGTTACCGAAGATTCTCAGGCTAAATTTGTGGTATTTCAAACAAACTGTTTTATTTTATTTCTTTTTTTCTCTCTCCCTCTGATTTTTCTCTCTCTCCGCTTTATTTCTCATTGAACCCCTTTTTTGCCACTTCTCCTCCCTTATGTCTTTCTGTGAAAACAGATTGGCCATGGAGAGGAATTCATAAAGAGCATTTAACATTCTACAGTGTAATTCCAAATTATGCTTGTACAAGTTGACCTTGGCAGATTTTTCAAAGTAGGTTCTTTTATACAGCTATGCTGGTGAACCCAGTTTTTAGTTTCTTTAAAAAAATAATTCTGCTTTCAATTGGATGATCTGCCAGAATGGAAAATGAGTAGCTTATCATTACAATGAAAACACTGGAATTTGGCTTAGAAAATAAACAGCACACTGGTTCTTAACTTCATACTATGAGTACAAGATAAAATAGAAGTCTGATAGTGAATATATATTGAAATTATCAAAAATAAGTGTTCTTAGTATACTGAATCTGAAAGGCAGTCACAGAAAAAAGCTCAAAGCTAAGAAAGTTACAGCAAGGTAAAAATGCGAGAAAATAAAGTGAGTTCAGTAGGTGACAAAACAAAGGATGATGGGCACGAAACTGTTTCACAAGTGCTAACACCTTATTAGGCATGTTGCAATTTCAGGAGACAGGGATATTTGCCAAGCTTACCAATAAGAAAGGTTGTCAGAGGGTTTATTTTTTCTTTTCCTTTATTTTCTTTCTTTCTTCCTTTTTTTTTTTTTTGTTCTTTTGTCCTGTTTTTTCAGAATGTTCAGATGCAAAATGGTGTCAAAGATATTCAATGATTTGTTCCAAAACAGCCGCGTAACTTAATGGTGTGCCCAACGTTTTGTTTCCTCTCTTCTTTCCCTCTCATCCAGTATTTTACTCCATTTACTGGCTTTTTTTTTTTTTTTTTTTTTT
>VWZG01009035.1:229431-252337 GCA_013396735.1 Grallaria varia
TTTTTTTTTTTTTTTTTTTGCATTTGGTTCAGATTGCTGTTTCTTATTTATCTACTTTTGTAATGCTTTTTCTACAGCTTTGCTTTCTCTTCTGCTTTTTCATAGAATCTGTACATCCTCCCTTTTCATACCCTCTAGCACTACCTCCATGCGCAGTTGATACTGCATCACACAAGATCCCAATGCATCCACTGCTCACTTGTCTTTTCTCTAAGAATCCCTGTTTTTCCTGTTACAGTTTTCATCAAGCAACTCAGTCAAATGAAGAATTTGTGGACTATTAGCAGCTTTCAACAAATTAGAGTAATGAGATTTATTTAACAACAAAAATACTGTTGGTTTCATGTATTTCACAGATGAAAACAGCTAGTATAAACGAGTACATCTATTTGTGATTTTATGAACCTAAAAACCTCCAGAGAACATTGCTCATTCACTTGATGTCCTTGAATGATACTTTTAAGTTTTAAATCTCTTATTTAGAGGAAAGCTATATAAAATTAAAAATAAATTGAGAAAGTCTTGTTACCTAAGTTCCTGTGGAGAATCCAACACATTCTTTGCTCTGGAAAAAAAGAAAGGGAATAACTTCAGCGCATGAAATGAGATCTGCAGCTACCACTGCTTTCAGTAGTTCCATGAACCTTGTGGTTGGTCTGGCTGAGCCAGAATTTGTTTCCCTGTAGGAGCCCTCACAGTGCTGTGCTCTGCATTGGTGTCTATAACGCTCCCATATTTTGGCTACCACTGAGCACAGCACTCACTGTTCAGTCAAGGGCAGGATCCTGGGAGGGGACACAAATAAGCCAGCTGACCCACACTGACCAAGGGGATATTCCATACCATATGATGTCAACCTAGATATAAAGCTGGGGCAGGAAGCAGGATGGGCAGGCACTCATTGTCTCCGATGGCTGCCTGCTAATATCTGACACACGCGTAGGGGCCCTGCTTCCCAGAGACGTGGCCAACCATTGCTGCACATGGGAAGCAGAGATTAGTTGTTGCTTCTGCTTTGCGCTCACACACCCTGCTTTTGCTTTTGCTTTTGTATAAATATAAACTGCCTTATTGCAACCCACGATTTGTGCTGGTTCTTTTGTTTCCACCTTATTCTCTCCCCTGTCCAGCTGGGAAGGGGAGTGATAGCGCGGCTGGGTGGGCACCTGGCATTCAGCCAAGGTGAACCCACCACAAACCCTACCTTCACAAACTGTCCTGAGAGGGGCTGGGTCTGGCAGACTGCTGTGTTAACTCATTGTGCTTTTTGCATGAGAATCTGTTTCATGAAAATTTTAAATTTTCTAAATAAGCCTGATTTTCTCCTTCTGGGGGAACTACATCCATCAAAATTCTTTGTGGCCGTGTCTGTAGGATTTGTTTGGGTAAAGATGTCTCAAACACACAGGCAATGTCTGGGGCCAGTACAGAGGCAGAGAAATCCAACCCAATGAGTCTGACCACCCAGCCCTTCTATAAGCCTCTGCTGAGCAAATGTCACCATGCAGCATCATTAGGAATGACATCAGCAGGAAGAAAAGATCAAATGGCCCCACCAGGAAAGGCATAAAACCCGTTTACACTTCTTAGGTGGGGCCAAGATTATCAAGGCTGAAAAGATGGCCACTGTTACTGTCTCCAGTAAGTCAGCCAGTGAATACAAGTTACGTCAACCATTCTGCTCTGTACTAATAAAATAACACTACAACAAATGTCAGATAGTAAAGCACTGTTGTAGATTGCACATGCACCGGTCTGACCACCTAAATCCAATATTTTTGAGAAGGGTGGTGGGAGAAAGAGGTAGATGGAAAGTGTTGAGAAGCAGTAGTGATGGGCAGCAAAAAGTTATGGAGAAATAAGGAAGTCTAGGAATATTCCTGTAGTGGAGAAGCTGTTATCTATGTGGGTTTTACATATTTACATTTATATACTCATGATCAGGAAGACTGTCTTGTATCTGGCAGGCATTGTTAAAAAAAAAGAAAACCTTTTTGTATGTGTTGCTTTTATTTTGTAAGCTTTTGAGTACCTTTCTCCCCTCCAATTCTTCCCAAAGGTTTATTGTTCTCAGTACAGAATTTATAACGTTTCATTGTTCATGTCTCAGAATCATGCTGTGTTACCTGCTGACCTTGTCTTTATTTCAGACACTTGTAAAAAAGGATATTTTGTCATAGAGAACAAGACCTGATTCTTCTATCTGAAAGTAGTTTGGGGAGGGGTGAGGGTTATGATCATCTCACAAGGTCAAATGTTACTGGAGTGTACTGCAAACCATGTCTGTCATCAAACGTGCACCAAATTCTACTCTTCCTGCTCAGCATTTGAATTAATCTGCCAGCTGCCCACAGTACTTCAGAAGTATGGATAATGAATTTTGAATGTTTCACATTATTAAACTTCACAGACGTAAACAATCATTTTGACACATTGACGGGTTTTAGGAAATTTGCTCTAGCATTGGCATCTCTGCATAACATAGATTTTGCATTAAAGAAAGAACATCTTTCTAAAGTGAGAAACTTAGCATAATGTAATATAACTTAATATAATTATAGTCTTATTATAATTATAATTACACNATATGTATATTGTGATATATGTATTATATTTTGCATGTTATTATTGTAAATGATATATTTGTATATAATGTCTTATAATCAAAAGGTGATCAAGGAAGGCAGGTGAGTCACAGAGAGAAAACACAGATACTTAATAGGCCTTTAAGTCAGTAAAGCAGAAATGTGGTAAGAAAAAAACTGCGGATGTTAAAATAAGAAACACGGGTTAACAGATCCAAAGCAGCACAGGAAAGTGTAGGTAAGCTTAAGCCAAGGAGCACAATCAAAAAGGACCTTGATGGAGTCTCATACCTTGTGAGTTAAGGTATGTGAGTTAAGACCAAAGTACTACCAGCTCCCTGTGACTTTATGAATTAGTGAACATAAACTTAACTTCAAAACTTGTAAGCAAAAATAGTATTTTACATTTGGCTATACTTCCAAGGCTATGAATAAGCTTTAAAAACTACAGTGAAACTACACTGTGTCCTTTGAGATATTTGTAGGACATATTTTACAGACAAGAAGACTGAAGTTTAGGGATTGAAGGTCAAGACCGTGTAACTGTCACTGGCAAAAATATGACAAAATCTAAAACCTGTTCCTTAACTTCTAGCAAAAATCAAATGTTTATAGGAAGCAAGAAAAATCAACTGAAACTCTGTGACAAAATCTGTGAAGAAGACCAAATTGTGTAAGATATATTATTTACCAGCCCAAAATAAACAATGTTTTTAACTCTGATGTTATTATTGCTGCTTTTTTTTTAGAATATACACATAAATATACACATATGTTTATGATGATACATAATATATTACCATATAAAAGACTGCTTGTTTTGGCAACTTGAAACAGAATGGTAAAATAATAGTAATTAAATAGTCACTCCATTGTACTGCAAATAAAAAAACCCTAAAAGCATTTTTCCATAGTTTCTCCTGAGATGTTTGTCTGTCTAAGTATTAGGGCTGGTGGTCCTATTCTGCACAGCTTGTTGACTAGGACTATTTGAAACACTGAAGTGATAATGCATCATGTTTTCCTTATGTCCTATTTTCTTTCAATACTGGACATTCAGTATTTTTAATGCCTCTTCAAGTCTCATCTGTATGAAATTATGAACATCTATGCAGTTTTAAAGTAGTCATTCTTTTGACTTGTTTACTTCCACATATCTTTTATATGACAACTAAGAGACAAAGATAAATGGTATCATGAAAATGCAAAAAAAATGTTCAGTGTTATATTGATGCATGCACTGAAATGGTTTACACTGAATTTAAAGGAAAAGTACTAAATAAGTCCAGCCAAAGACTTTCAGTTCTATTATAGTAATAAAACTACAGTTTGGGCCAGACTCTGCTAAATTCTGACAATATCTCTGCACACTCTCTCCACCCTTCTCCCTAGACACAAATACATCATATAAAAGAGGCTGAATGGAGTAAGCAAAAGTACGCAGTAGTCTGATTTTTTTTTTTTATTACAAAGAAATATATGTTTCGTAATTCATTGCTATTTATTGATGTTCCAGTTCTGCCACACTTAGACTGAGTAATATGTGTAGTGGAGTGTTCATCTGTATCTGTCAGTGGTGCTACTTATTTTGCAAGACACAACACAGTGGTGGAAGGGTGGCAGAATCAAGGGTACATTGCTTCCTGCAGCAGATTTGTAGAATTTCATATTCAGTGTCTAATCAGTACTCCAACTCAAATGTCAATAACTTTCTGTCTAATAGAGACAGCAGTGGGCACTATTTTGGTGTTAAATTCACATTTGAAGTGAAATATTGCATATATTGTTCTATATATTGCTCTTGAGAACACAATAACCATATGATTGGCTTCTGGCAAACTTTGGCAGAAGGATGGGGATGAATTGAATTTATTTCCACAGTCCCAGTTCTCACTCAGAAATAAAAACATATTGCTGAGCACCTGGGGAAATCACCTAAAATACCCATACATTCTGCAGGCTAGAGTCACAGTTGCCAAGTAACTACTTTTTTGAAATAGGAGAGATCTGATTATTGTCACTTTTCTTAGTGGATAACTGGAAAGAAATGGAGGAATGCCTTTCCTAGAGGCTCACTGTAAATACAGCATGCTGGTTTTTTGGTTTCTTTTAAGAAATCACTCTGGGCTAGGTAAAGCTTTAAAAAGATCTTAAGAGGTGTTACACACATTTCAGTATATTTAGAATCAAAATGCATTGTTCCTTGGACCCCTAACTACAAGATTGTATTTCCTTCCTGTTACCTCCTTGCTCTGAACGAATGATAAATGAGGGCGGTTAGAAACAACTAGAAAAAGGAATTTCCATCCCTTATACATATTGAAATTCCAAGCAATTTTTAAAAAAATTGGCCAGAAATAGAATTTTCCATTAAGCTAAAGGGGTTTGTTCCCATATTGATTTTTCTGCTGTGCAACACAGGAATGTTGACTGTAGAAATATGTACCTTAAAAGAAAATACTAAATCAGGGAGTAATTCTTACACCAACAAGCACTTCTGTCTGGTACACACAGCAATGTGTCATTCATTTTGGGAGGCACTGGTGACCTGGTAATAAAAAAATGTTAACAGTACGACACCATGTTAAGTCAGTAACTTCAAGTTATGATTTTCTTATCTCTCTCATAAGTCATTTTAGCTGTGCATCATGCTTTGCTGAGCATTGCTGTAGAATAATTCCATAAGCAATCACTAATAAGATTACAGTTCTGAAGGGTGCAAAGATAATGAAGGATAGGCACAGAAAAGTCAGCAATTTTTTATAAAAAGTGTATAGGGTTTTTTATGTATAAATGTAATAAAATAGTGTTTCAAATTATGAAGATAAGTCACATCAGTTAAGAGAAAAATAAATCAGAACACTTTCTCTTTTACGTTTTTGTTTTTAGGAGGTGTAGGAATTGAACATTAACGTCTTCTTTCCATTAGAAGGAATTAATGTTATCTATATGCCCTTTTTCTTTTTTGACAATATGTTACTTCCCTGGAGGTTTACATGATTTTTTTTTCCCCATTGTACCATGGCTGGCAGGCATTGTATCTCTCAGAAAATAATGTCAAACTGCTAATTACTGAGAGCAGTATTTAAATAAGCTGATCTGATCTATTTCAATTCCTTCCATTCTGAATCAGTAGCTGAACATCAGACTGTTCTATTCCTTAAGTGCCATAAGTACCTCCCTAATTATTTCAATGGGTCTATAATACCTGATATTCATGTTTTCTTGGACAAAAGATGTGAATACAGGTATTTATTTTGCAACCCTATCTGTGTCTTTTTTTATGACATATAGAACTTGTCTTATCCAGTTTGCTTGTGATTCTGTCTTGGCACTTCAAAATTCAATACAATTTTTTTTGTTCTGTGTGTTTATTGAGATGGACAGAAAGTACGGAGAGGAAGATAATGAGGCAAATAAGAGGTATCGTGAAAATTTAAAGCTATTTCCAATCACGAATACTTCCTCTGAGAGACATGAAGAACACAAGCATTTTGATTAACATCGAGAATATTTCAAGCAGCATTATTTACAAAAGTATGCAGGGATGACATGCGTAATAATGAGGTATCATAAAAGCAATGGTGCCAATATGAAAAAGTGTTATTACCCTTCTTTCTTTAAAATAAGAATTCCTGTATTATTTTTCATTGATTTATTATCATGTCCTGAGACAAAACAAAATAACTTTTTCACAAAAAGCCTTAGGCAAATCTACAAATGAGAGAGTAAAATTTCAAGATCCAAACTTAAGTTGGTCTCAAATTTGTACACTGAAATCAATAAACTAATCTTAAAATGTTATCATGTTGGGAACTTTTGATTTTCATTATTTAAAAATGCAGAAATGAATTTTGTAGTGGCATTAAAAAAGGGTGATGGCATCACTTAATTTTCATTATTTTCCTCAGGAAACTAAACAAAAAATATTTTGAGTAGACCTGAATATACAACACTCAACATTCAGATATGGATGTGCAGACCTAGCTTTTTAGCTTCTCTTTTGTCCAGTACTAACTAGGGTTAGCTGCAGCTGGACAGTGCATCCCACACAACATGCATATACTGCAGAGGCACGTGTAAGAGGACCTCTCACAGTAAGTGCTTCTCTCCCTCCGTAGTGTAAGCGATTGAAGTGCTGAGGGAAAGCCAAGAACAAAATCTGACATCCTCCTACAGTCATTATGTTTGTGCTAGTAATGGAAATAAATAATAAATCTCTAGAGAAAAAGGAAGTTTCTATACCAGCTATTCCCAAATCAGACGTTAAACAAGGTCACTACAGTCAGCAAAGTGCTCCTTTGCCAAATGAGTAGTCCTTATAAATCAATATTCTTATATATGTCTATATTCTCTATATATAACATGGAGATGCAACTTTCAGACACACTCAAGTTAAGCCTTTCAGAATATTCCCCCCTGGTCAGAGTGAGCTCACTGAGTGATTTAGCATGATGATATTTTAAGATGTAGAATTAATGAACAAAAGGCAGAAATCAAGTTTCTTATTCAGCTAAACTTATTTCAAGTCATATTTAAATTATAATGGTCCTCAGACCTTGAAAATTTAAGAGCTAAAATGTAGCTATTATGCCACCGTTATGGCAAGACTGCTAGCTAGAATAGGTGAGCAAAGGCATTTACAGTTTCCATCACTGAGGGATTCTAAGATCAGACTAGCCAGACACCTTTCGGGAAGGCATAGGTATATTTGAGTATTTTGCTCTTTACTGGTTGTATGGAGAGAGTAGTGAGACTGGATTCAAAGTCTGTTAGGTGTTGAGATTAAGTGCTCTGAGATGCCCTGCACTGCAATACTTACCTTCTTTTTTTTGTTGTCATTCACTTTTTATGTTATCTCAACTCACTTCTTTTTTGAAAATGCTTTAACCTGTAAAACAATGCATAAACCAACAAATTCACTTGTTAATTTAAAAAGTCCCATAAAATAGGGACTAATCAATTTGCATGACAGGGATTATAATCCAGGGCTGCACAATGAAATTAGAAGAGCCAAAAGACTCGTCATTTTATCAGAAGTCAGTGAAAATATGGGGAAGAGAAATTAGCCCTTGAGATTATCTGTGCTGGAGCTGTTTGAGCATCCCAAACTGTAGGATGGCTGTGAGAAGCAGCAGACCAAAGGGAATGGAAGAAATTAGTTGCAGTGAGTTGTGCAATGAGCCCCAGAGGCTGACATGTCAAAATGCCCTGATATGGCTTTCTGGGCACCCATTGTCATTCATTCGATTTTTTATGACATGTACTTTGAAAAGACCTGGAAGGGATGAACACTATGAGACATCCTGCTCCAAAGGAAGTTTACTACAGTGTAAAAATGTTTTGAAGTGAATTCCATTAAAAAGGCAACATATATCTACAAACAACATGCTTAGGAAATTGGAATTGAAAGCTGGTTTTTATTTTAGTTTGCTACTGTAGAGTTTCTAAAGCAGGTATTTCCTTCAGAAGTATTTCTTCTTCCCATTGTTTAAATAAAATATGATTGTCTTCTTTGTTTTAGAAATAATCCAATTACGGAAACTGTTGGAGTATGGAAATGCAAATGAAACAGTGGCCAGAAATTGAATTTTGCCCCTCAAGAGCTTAGAAAATTCTTTTGTGGGAAAGGCATGATTCAAATTAGCTCATTATTAATACTTTTAAAATTACAAGCTGCATTTTGAAGATTCTACTGTTCAGCTTTTAAGCATAAATTCATGCAAATTCCAAGATCACTTATAGTAAGTACTTTATTTTCATTCACAGTTGTCTTGAATATATAAAAAATGGAAAGCAGAGTGTTGCACTTTGTCTTTTCTTGGTAAATCAGTTATGTACTGTTACTGTGTTTTAGTGCACCCTGTTTTAATAAATACATGGTCTCATTGAGTTTGCTGTGATCCTGCCAAGTAGGGCAGAAATATCCCTAACTCTTATATCTTGGAGACTGATGTGAAAAGATAAATTATATATACCAAGTCTAGTAACTTGATAGTGTCTGCTTTTGTAGCTACAGAAGTTAGCTCTTTAAATTATGACGTATATGCTTAATTTGAAAAATTCTTGCAGTATATAACTTTCATGTCTGATTATATGAGAGAGAGACAGAGAAAGATGATATATCTTACAGAAGAATAACTCCACAGGTTATCTTGGTTACATACAGTGCAGTAGCTATTGATGCAACAAACAGTAGAAGATAACTTTCTCTTTTATGTAAATGTTTCTGTGCTGACAAAGGTTGCATCCTATTGTGGTATAAAATTAGACACAAAAAGACCATTCAAACTTTGGACTGGCTTGTTGTGCATGTTGGAAAAATTAGTCTCAAGATGTCATAATCATACAAATAAGTTTCCATGGCTTCTTTTAACTTCACTTACAAACTACATGTTTAATACAGAAAAAAAAACCTCCTTAAAAATAAAGAAAATAATAATTGTTCTGAACCTTAGAAAATCATCAAATTGAAAGAGGATTTTCTTTTATATAGTAGTTCACTCACTTCAGCTTATATGTTACAACCCATGTTATCACAGAGTAAGTTTGAATCTGAAAAAGGTTTTATTAGGCTCTTCATGTATTGTCAAATGTAATAGACTTAAGTGCATTATTCTTTGGAATACAATTTTTTCATTTTTACAATTCTTCTTTAATGATCTATTTTGCATATGTACTGATTTCTGACTGTTTCTGAGAGGAAGAGTTCATGGAAGAAAAGTACTCAAAGACAAAATCAATCTCACAGCTGATGAATAATATTGCACACCACACAGCTGGTATTTTGCATTATTTAGAAGAGAGACTGAAATTCTGCTAGAATCAGATTTTTTTTCCATTTAGTCTACTGATAGCCACAACTGGAAAAGGATCCATTTTTGTTTCTTTAACTTGGGCATGTAAGTTTTCAGAAAAGGCCGAGAATCACAAAATCGAGGCTTAAAGTCTCATCAAAATTTTCAGGAAGGCATGGAGATTTGAATCATGGCATTATCAATTTAGATTTATTCTGTTAGGCTCTAGTTCTCACTGTTTCTCATATGTTCCAAATCTGAGTTTCATACAGTCCACTGGATCTGGAGACTTCAGAAATCAAATTCTGTTTGTCATTGAGGCCCAGTATCTTTTAGAGCACATAACAATGGGAGTCATGGAGGCCTGATCCTCAAAGATGTTTATTTCAGGCAACGGCAATTAAGGTGAAGAGCACTTTCAGAAGTTTGTGTTTCAGTTCCTCAAAGCACTCGGCCTCTCTAACTGGCCAAGTTTCCCCCTTTTACTGTCTTTTTTTGCTTTATCAGCATCACAGCAGTCTCACAGGCCAACAACCGAACTGAAATGGAGAGCAGCTGACCATTCCTCAAACTGCTGTTTTATCTTCTGGAAGAGATGAAACAAGCCGACAGGCTGGTCATGTGCTTTTCAATAGGAATTGGAATAAACTTACAGAGATTTGTGTGTGTTTGTTGGGAGTGTTGTTAGTTAGTTCGCTCACTGTTGGAGTTTTTGTCTTTTTGGATTTCCTTTTTAATTAAAATTCTAGAGGGAAAAAAAGACGCAGCTGTGCCATTCATTCACTCTTGTTATCTTTTTATCTCTTGCTTGTTTGTTAAAATGCAGAGTTCACCCAAGCCATGACAGCATTGAGCAGAATCCATGGAAACTCTACAGGTCAGGGTCCATAACAGCAGGAGAATGAAATGGCCACTCTGTTAAGGACAAGGTTGCTGCTGATCTCAGCTGGAAACTGATGTGGTTTCACTATCAAGGTCAAGAATAGGATAGTGTCCTAACAGCAAGTGTTGGTCAAATGTCATTGGAAGTGGAAGAAAAGACACTCATACCTGTAAGATTCACAACCTCCATTCCAAAGATAAAGGAAATTAAGGAGCAGAGGTTGGCAAATTCCTACTAAAGACTTTATCTACCTACTCAAGCTGACATCTGGAGTTTGGTGCTTCCAAAGAACTGAGCTCTTACAAATTACTATAAAATCTCTTGCAGCCATCATAACCCCATGTGACCTCCTATTTGTCTCATGTAGTTACTTTCAGGATCAAACTCAAATGGATCAAAAATGAGTATCAATCTGGGAAGGCAGAAGACTGGAATACATTTTCGTTTTCCTAGTGGAAGATTACACATATTCCAGGATACCAGGACACTTTTTTCTCCCTTGAACATTGAGGTAATACTCCACATACTCTTCTATATGCGAGAAGAATACTCCCTAAACATGGAAAACCGTCTACAGGGCTACTTATCTATTAAGAAAAGTTTTAAAGAGAGATTGGAGGGAAAAGATAGTGCGAGTGACAAAAGTCCATAGTGAGGAATAAAAAGAGGAATTTGAATAACAGTATCAAGATTGCATGAGTGGGAGAGGGTAAGAATTACTCAGAACATGATACAAAGTTCTACAAGAAAAAGGTGATAAAAGGTCAGACTACTATTTATGTGTACTAATGCAGAGCATACAGGAAAAGGGACTGAAAGACTAATACTAAAAGAATACAAATTGTTCAGATAGACAAAGAATGACCACAGAACTGTGTTTATTGAAACCATGAGAGAGACAAAGTGTTACATAAAAATGTAGGTAGACTTTAACGTAGAGAGAGAACTTGAAGTCACTATCTAATGAGAACAAGGATGAAGAGATAAAGCATAGACTAAAAGAAAAATAAAAGAGTCATAAGTTAACCCTAGGTAGAGATGGAGGAAGTGTTATAAGAGATCAATTTGGTTAAAGTATAAATCCTCATTGACTCCACCCACAAGGAGGACTTATAAAAACTGTGAATAGTAGATAACTTACCAAGAATTAAATTTAAAACAAGCAGCAGGAACATGTAGTCACATGAGAAAAAAAAAAAACCAAAAAAACAAAAAACAAACAAACAAAAAAAAAACAGAACCAAAAAAAAAAAAAAAAAAAAAACAAAAAGAAAATTATTGGGCAGANATGAAGTGCAACTCCCAGAAAACTACTTTGGAAAGAAAGAGCTCATTCTATTATTGACTGAATATAATGCTTTCATACTTTGAAACAGTTTTTAATTTGCTCTGTTAATTGTAAAAAAAGATCAAGGGCTACACTACCCAACAGAGAGGAAAATATATTGTAGGTGAACTTGAGCATGAAGGTGTTCCATGCATCTTTTGCTCTATCAATCTCCACTAAAGAAGCCAGATCTGACCAAGGGACTAGTAGAATTAAGATGGTATCTTCCCAAAATATTCTGAGGGAGATGATAAAATAAACTGTTTTCAGCTACCTGGAAAATAGGGAAGCAGTGACATGCAGAAGGCATCCAACATGACAACATGATTTTTTTTTCTAGGTGTAAATTTTATTAGTCTAATCTGACTTCCTTCTGGACAAGATGGCAGGCTGGATGGAGAGAAGTCATTGAGGTCTTTCATCTTGGTTTTAATAATAGTGTTGATATCCTCACTTGATCTTTCCATAAATTATACAAGAAACATAGTCTTGGTAACATTCTTATAAAAAGGGTGGAAAACCAGTTGACTAAGCAGTGTGGAAGGATATGTTACGGAGAGTTATGCAAGTTATTGCTTATCTGTTCTTCAAGTTTTATTAATACTTGAATGCTGCAATGGAAAACATGCTCATTAAATTGTAAGTGACATGAAGATGTGACCTAGAAGAACAGTATGGACAAATGCAGAGGAAAACATCTGAACAGGAACAATAAACTGTTACAGATGTAGGATGGAAGCCAATTGACTAGATAGGTCCTGCTCAAACGTGGGTATGAAGATGTTCTAGAGCATCATGACTTGAAGGAGTTTCACAGTGTTCTTTAAAAGGCAAGCATCTTATCAAGATGTGTAAACCAGAGCACAGAGTAATCCTGTTTGACTTATCACTGACAGAGCTTCAGCTGAAGTAGAGCACTGCTTCAGGAAAGGGATAGGTACCAACTGGACATAACCCAGAGGTCGCAGCAAGCCACAAAGTACTGAGTTTAAACGTAGCAAAGAAGATTCAAATCAGCTACTGTGAGGTGTATGGTAGCAAAGACCTCCTACCATTATCATACGCAGGATTGCCCAGGTAAGCTGTGGTCACTGAAGGTCTTTAAGAAGAGACTAGAACTGCATTTGTCAGAAAGGACATTGGGAGAGTTGATAATGCCTTACGGGATTAGGACCAACACGAAGAACACCTGAGGTCCTTTCAGCACTGTGCTTCTGCAATTCTCTGTGGTTTTCTATGATTTTTTTCCAATGACCTGAGTTTCTTGCTGTATTGGGTTTGACTCTGAAGGTTGGGTGGGCTGTGCTTCAGGGATGGTTTACCAGGGAGCCCTGTGTAAGAGTAAATAATTCTGACATCTGCAGTTTTCTATTGTTATAATGCTAGAACTGCTTGTTGCAAAGGCATATACATGAGTTTAAGTTGCTCCTTCAGACAAAACTATTCATGGGATGTGTCTTTCATTTTTAATTTCCTGGACTGAGCACACAACTGGTTTCTCAAATATTTACACTACATAAACTCATTTCTAAGACATTTTCATCTAAAGGCTGCAAGCAGAAAAACAGAGAACATGGTTCAAAAGCTAGTCCTATTCATTTGATCCCAGAATGGATATCTTGAAATTGTGTGCCCCAAGGGACTATTAACAAAGATAGTATTCAAATTAGATTAAAGCTGGCAGACATGCTGTGAGTTATGTCTGCTCATTTCCCACAAGATTAAGATTTTCTTTTGTTCCCAGTAATGTATGTCAACATGAATTAGTTCAGGTATTTTATAACGTACGTGGTAAAAAAATCAGACTCATCATTTATCTGCAAAGGAAAAGACACAAAATCATGTTTACTGGGTTACTACTCTACTTTTTGTGTAACACTGTAAAATAATTTCCCCCCAAAGGCTTATAAGTTAATTAGATCTGATTTTTTCTTAGCTTTTTTTTATGAGTGGAATTTAAATCTGTGCTAGACTAATATAAATGCAAAAGGCATGAGGAAATATTTAAATACCAGGTAGAAATATATTTCCTACTCAAACTCTGTGGGATTGTGCACTTTCCTAAAATTTTGATTATACTGCTTTTCTCTTTTTTCTAGTCCCAGGTCACGCTACTAATTACAACAACTATGTAGGATTGTCTGAGAGAAGTGTACATATTCTAGTAATTTAAGAGAATGAGAGTGAGTTGCTTTAGGTGAAGCGCAATTCTCTTCTCATTAATCAATGTTCCTCCAGACTGAAAAGAACTTTTTATTTTAGTTTCTGCTTAGATGGTTACTTGATCTTTGTAATATGACAATATCTGATAGTTAAACCAAATATCCTTGATAAAGGGGTAATTACAGTTGATTATTCAGACAAAATCCAGGAACCTAGATCAGGAATCCAGACCACGAATCCATAAGTTGAAAATTCAAAAACTGCTGAGAAATGTAAATAGCTTTTGAAAGTGAATAACAAAAAGAAGGAAAATCTGAAGAAATGAGGAAGTAGGTCAAAAGAACTTCAACATTTAGACCAAGAGAATTAAAACCATAAAACTCTGCAACATGAAAGTCTTTAACTCCATTTCTAGAACGAAAAACTATAATTTTGCAAGCATAATATGAAAACAGACTGACTATTACAGCCAGTTTTAAGCATGATGGGAAAGGATTATACATAATATGAAAACATATCAACGGCAAAACTTTAGCAGGCAAGTGGTGCACCCAGCTATAGCCAGTTCAGACTGCTTCAGAGGCCAGTGTCAGAAACAGAGAGCCAATGGCAAAGAGCATGTGTGGGGCAAACTCTATTCTCCCTGTCTTGCCTCTTTGCCTAAATCCGATTTAGATCTGTGATAAAAGCATAAGCTTTCAATTTATATCCTCTAATAAGGCCTTGAACCTTGAAGCTCAGAAGCTTCCATAACCATTCTTGCTGGAGTGAGGGGAGAAGAATGGCCCAGAGCTGCTCCTGTCCGAGGTTCCATAAACAAGCAATCCCCGGTAGCATTTATAACTGAGTGAGCAGGTGTGCATGTGCCTGTCAGCTGAACTACAGTTTAGGGGAAAAGATTAGTGAAACTTTGTTTTATATTTCAGCTTGGGAGGTTAAAAAACTAATCAGTGACAGCCATGGAAGGAGCAAGAAAGGCTATGGAAGATGCACTTGGGTTGTCCTGGAACAAATTTAAGTTCCACATTATGTAGGAGGTAAGCTGGCAGGACCAGTGTTTCAAGTTCTGTAGCAAACAGATCTGTCACACTATCAGAGCTGTTTGAGCATCCAACATAATCCTGATTTCTTGTTTAGATTGGTGTATAAATGCAGGGGTTTATTTGCAATGAAATGGCACAGACATGCATCTGGCTGTGATACCAATAATGTAACACTCAGATCTTGTGGGTGAAAATTCAAAGAGAAACAGTGATTCCAACAAGGACTCTCAAGGCAATACTAAATACAAGCTATAATTTTTATACCATGAGAAATGGGTATGCTCACAAACGAGACCTTGCAGCACTTTCACTGGAGTTAGTCTGGTCCAAAGTGCTGACTCAGGCTACCCAAGACAACAAAAACTGATTGGAAACACAGAAATGGAGGAGCAAGAGGGTAGAAAAAACGTCATTAGTGGAGAACTAAATCTAAAAACGTTTAAACTGTGAGTGAAGAATCTAATAGAATAAATAGACAGTCCTTGCTCCCCAATAAATACTGTATTTCACAAAGAAAAATGATCCAAAATATGATCCATGAACCTGCTATATGACAAATATTATTTTACAAGGTTATCTCAAGGGATTTTGTTTTTATGTATTTCTGTGTGGGAACTTAATTGCTATTATTTGTCACATTTTCAGAATAAAATGTTACTTAATGTTTCCAGTTGCTAATATCTAGGTGAATAGCAATATAAATAATAAAGGCTGCCAAGAATTTTCTGATGGAATTTCTTAATTATGCTTGTGAAAAATATAAATTTAGAAAAAACAACAACCTATCATCAAAACTGAAATAATACTTATTTGTTCGGGTGACTGCTAAGTTATATTTTTTCCGTGTGACACATTGTCTAGTAAACATAATCATTCAAACCTTCCCTTTTCTTTAGTCAAGTCAGGCCTACACTACTCATGATGCAATGCAGGTTTCCTATCGAGTGCCAGCATAAGAGGCTCATGAATGTCAATGGCTCAGTTACCAGCTAACCTCTACCTGAATTCCTGTGAAGCTATATAGCTCACAATAAAAAATTAAGTTCAAGATTGAATAATCTTGTAACAGAGTTCATTTCAACACATTCAAATAAAATGCTTTAATGCTCAAATACTGCAAGTTTCACCGTGGCAAAAAAAAAAAAAAGCTACAGGATTTAATATTTAACCATTACTATGCTGAAATTTTTAGTAATTGAGAATTTTTGGGGGGGGTTGGCAAGGGATGTTTTGGGGGATGAGAAAAGAAGCTGCAATTTCCTTCACAAACCATAGGTTTTGATCATTTCCAGTTAAGTGCTATGGTAAAATTATTCCAAATACTTGAGCAGCTCATACTTACAACCTACTCAGCCTACTGATGAAGCGTGTCCTAACAGCCTGCAAAAGCAGATCATTAGGAACTGGCAAAACTTTGTGGAATACTAAAAAACTTTCCTATTCACCTACAATTGAATATAAATATTTTAAAAAACAATGCTTAATTTGAAATTATTTAGGAAATGAAAGAAGATATAATACGTAGAACAAGTTAATGCAACTAGCTACAGAATTTAGGGCTTTAAAATCATTAAAATATCTTAAAAATATTTATCATGAGACTATCAGAGAGAATATTTAAAGTCATTTAGTTTGTCTGTTCCCATTGAATATGTTCACATCTCTGCTGGTAACTTACAACATTCTAAAGATAGTAGAAGCAGCTGTGAATTAAATTTCTTACAATTATATTTACTGACAAATTTATTAATTCTGTTTGCATTTAATGCAATTGCATATCTTAATACATTTCAGAAATAGGAAATCAGGTTTTGTTATGAGGACTGCTGACATGTATGTTCCAGATGTGGAGTATTTGAAACACAGCAACCAGAATAGTTTTCCAGTTTAATAAGAGCAATGGAATAGCTGCTGCCTTAAGAGAATAATCATGTATTCACTTACTGTAGGATTTTAAAGAGATTAGCTGAAAATTCCCAGCAGGAATGAAGAAACAAAGAACTAGAGTGGGTAAAACTGATTCTTGTGGAACTCTGGAGCTCATGGGTAGCAAAATACTGTTCTCTGAACGAAGGAAATATTATGAATGCTGGATGCTGGTAAGATCATGGAAGCATAGTGTAAGAGCCAGCAGATAGCTTATGACTAGAAAAATACGACTGTACAGAGGTCATTGGATGAAGGAAAGAGAAACTGCAATCCCCCTATGATTTGCTGAAAATTTAGAGTGCTCAAGTTTAACAAAGGCTCAGAGGAGACCAGCACAATCTTTGTCAATATCAGATTTGACCTTGATCTGTAAAGGCGGACAGCGACGTGGCACTACAGCAATGTGACACGCTGTAATTGCCCAGGACATGTAGCTCCTGTTGATGGACTCTGCAATCTGTACTGGTTTCCTTTTTTAAAATCTGTATCTCCTGCACTTTGTCCATCACTAAATTTTGGCACATTCCATAATATGTGTACCCTTTTTTTTCCCACCACATGTTATGTACCTGTTTGTAAAATAGTGGGTTGGGTTGACCTTGACCAACTGCCAGAAGCCCACTCAGCCTTCATTCCTCCTACTCCCTCCAGCGACAAGAAAGGAGAAAATGGGTGAGCTCACATGTCAAGATAAGAAGATGAGGGGATCAGTTACCAGCTACCATTACAGGCAAAACAAACTTGACTTGGGGAAAAAAAATTACCTAATTGTCAATTGAAACAGATTTGAATAGTGAAAAACTAAGACAAAATTAAAACAATAGTTTCCTCCCTGCCTCTCACTCTTTTACCCAGGCTCAATTTCATTCCTTCATTCCCACTCCTTTCTCCTGATGCATGATGCAGAGGGGATGGGGAATGGGAGTTGTGGCTGGTCCATAATATTTCCTCTGGTTTTTCTTCTACCATGCACTTTTCCAGTGCTCCAGCATGGGCCCTTCACAGGCTGCAGCTTCCTTTAGAGCCTCTACACCTTCTCTGGCATGGGATCCTCCAGATGCTGCAGTGCAAGTATCTGTTTTGACATTGTAGTCCATGTTTTGCATTGTGGATATCCACTCTGGGATGGTCTTCTCCACTGACTGCAGAGAACCACATGCTCCAC
The DNA here is from genome assembly GCA_013396735.1 of Grallaria varia. Taxonomy (NCBI): domain Eukaryota; kingdom Metazoa; phylum Chordata; class Aves; order Passeriformes; family Formicariidae; genus Grallaria; species Grallaria varia. The sequence continues at coordinate 247,324 of VWZG01009035.1, forward strand.
TGCAGTGTCTCCAAGAGCTGCAGGAAAATCTCAGTTCTGGCACCTGGGGCATCTCCTCCCCACTTCTTCCTAGCATTCACAGGGTCGTTTCTCACACTATTTCACTTACTCCTCACCAGCATTTTGACCTTTCTAAACAGGTTTTCCCCAATGTGCCCCATGCATGGCTGAAGGGCTCGGCTGTGTCCTGTGGTGAGTCCACTGGAGCTGACAGGAACCGGCTGTCTCCCACATGGAGCAACCCTGGCCTCTCCTCATAGAGGCGGCTCCTGCAGCCATCCTTGACACATACACCCAGTACAAGTGGGCATTAAGAGACAGCTCTGGAAGAGAGTGTGATGAAGGAGTAAGAAGGCACTTTGGTGAATGGTAAATAGAATATTTCAACTGAGCATCAAGGCTCCATTGGGATGCATTTAGGCAGTGAGACCAAGTGACGCAACTAAGAACTATAGGTGGAAATCTCAGAAGCACCAACTGCCCACATTAAAAGGTTGGTAAATAAAGGAAAATTATAATATCAGAAAGAGAAAGAAAGGAAAAATATATTGTTTTTTAAAAAGTTCTTAAAGTCCTGTAATCTTCAAAGTCTTATTTACTTACTTTTTGTGTTTCCAGCATAAATTATAAATGCAGTGTTTTTCAGATGCTAATATGCTAGATTCAGACAACTAAAACACAGCAGCTTTATTTTGAACTCTATTAATCCCAAAGCACAATAACAATCAGGGATTCCCTTGTATTTTTTAATCCCCTGCACAATTTTAGTGTAATAAAATGCTTTGCTGGCTTGTTTGTAACACATCTTGTGTTACATTCTGCAGCCTGAGCAATTACTGAACTCATTTAAATTCTAAGATAAGCTACTTCCTTTTTAAGCATGAGGTCTAAAGGCGACACTGTAAATTCTGGGGATTCTGAGAGCTTGTGAGTTTTCTGAGTTTATGAAAACTTCCTTCCATAATTTAAACATCCTTCTTAAAAATAAAGAACAAAAAAAGGCATTCAGTTTAAGCATAACCAGTTTCCCCCCTAAGTGCTAAAACCAAAGCTCACTGAAGTTAATGGAAAGACTTCTGAGGGCTGCATCAGGCTTGAAGAGGAAGTCTGTGCTCTCTGTTGCTGCAGAAAGCTCTGCACACACAGACCTACCCAATGATAGCTATTTAATGTACTTTTCTTTCAACAGAATTTCACTCTGTATCTTCCACTGCCTGCATTTCCCCACACTCTATGAATCTGAGTTCCCCTCTGTCCCTTTCTTTTCTCTTTCTCATCCTGCATTTGTCACATTTTGTTCTGTTAACTTGGTTTTTGTCACCATATCTTTATGTGGGGAGAAAATAACACATTTTCCAAAAATAATTTTCACTTCCCAGAGATTCAGCTGGTTCAGGAACAGCAATAGAAACTTCTTTAATACCTCAGTCCTAAGAATTTATCACTTGCTAATAGTAATGAAATTATTTAGAATGGTTTTAATCTCAAGCCAAGATTTTTAAACTTTAATGTCTAATTTTAAGTTTCTAAACCCACATTTAATTACTTAAATGATCACTGATTCTCAAAAGTCCTCAGCACCCATCACTTTTTAAATGCGGTCTTCATTGTAAGAACCTAGGTAGACTTAAGAACCCAATGTTAATCACCTGGGTTACATTTAAGAATCCGGTGTTAATTACCTGAGCTTAACATAGAGGGTGATTCTTACAAATCTCTTCTTAAAAGAGTAACTCCATTTACTACTCCATATTTGAACTCCTTATAGAAATGATTTGTATGAACAAGGAGAACCTGAAAATATCTATATTCCAAAGTCTGCCTCTGAAATTTTTTGTGTTATTTTATTTTAATTAAGTTCTCTATGAAGCATGTCATATTTACAACTGAAAAATGAATATAGCAATGATTTTTTTCTGTGATTTTCACATTAAAAAAAAAAAAAAGGGAATACAAAATGATTTACCAAACTAAGAGTTTTGATTGGCTCCCAGCCAAGCCCACACCACAACCACACAGAGAAACGGGAAAAAAACCAAAAAACGGTAGTAAAGGTAAATTGCAGCAAGGAATATATTTCTACATAGATATATATAATTATATACAATTAAACACTATATACTTATGAGTAGGAACCCCAAGGAACCCAAACCAATCCCAACAGGGAAAAGGGGGAAAAGGGAAGGGGGAAAAGGACAAAAAGGGGTAAAAACACAGCAGATATACACAATCAGAACTCAGGGAATAGCTTAACAAAATAACTAATACAATAAAATCTCACCAAACCTCCCTTAAGAACAGCAGGTTCTTTCCTTTTGGACATGGGCTCGGACAGAGCTCTCAGACCAGGTCTCAGCCCACGTGGGTAAGCGAGACCTAAACACTGAGAGCTGCTGTCTCTGAGCTGGTGACAGGGAGAAAAGCTGGAGCCCAAGAGAGAGAGAACCTCTCCCTTACCTCCTTAAATACACCTGGTTACGTAAGGGAATAGGATGGAATGCTTTCTTAGTTTTTGACCCCAGTTGTTAAGGAAGGCCTAAACAACAACAAACCTCACCAAAGCCTAAAATTTAAACTACCACACAAACCATGCTGTATTCACCACTGGAAGTTCTCAAATACAATGTATTTCCAGCAGGAAAAAGAAAAGTATGTACTAGTCAAGCTTCTGGTAAAAATATTTAAGTGTCATTATTAACTTTCTTCTTAATATATTTCTTTACTGTTCCAGCAAGGTAATCTAAATGGCTATACTTAAAGTAAAAAAGTCTATATTTTACAGTAAAAATTGTAAAATTTATACCAGAGAGGATGATTTGACATTTTCATACTCCATAGTTGTCTAAACAAGATGCATATCAGTGGATTTTTCACTGTGTGAATACAGATTTTTCTGGAGGTTGTGGATCCCACTAAGCAGAAAACCCCAACAGAAACTCACATGAAAAATTACAGAACAGAGAATTTTGAACAATTTGATTTTCCTTGTCACCTTTGCCCTTTGACACCTAGAGAGATGAAAACTATATGTTGCAGTCACTGTCCTGGCAAACCAGGATCAGCATATTCCTGCTCTAAATGTCACAGCCTTTCAACCTTGATGATCGAGGTATCTAATGACAATAGGAGTGTTCAAAAGGTACTGCAGTTTTTATTAGGGAGACTCGGGGACAAAGGACACTAGCATAAAGCCCATGCACATGGCAAGAGTCCTGTAAAGCTGTTATATTCAAACTAGTTTGACTCTTCTATTAACAAGAGGAATCTGGCTTTATTTGCAAATACTTCCTCATTTTTAGAGAAAGAAATATATCTGTCAAGTGAAAGCTGAAGCAGCAGTGACACACCCTTCCTGCCCAGCATGAGCTGCCCTCACAAAGCCTGCATAGGTAGAGGTCAGCAAGGATAGCGCAACTCTTCAGCTGTGTACCACTGGAAATGTGCAAAGTACTAGTTAGCGTATTTTACTATAGCTGTGATGAGGCATGAGACAGTCTTCCACTAAAAGAGCAGTGATTAGAAAGTACACTCACTAAGTCCAGGCAATCATGTTCTATGTTGTCCGTGTATTCTTAAAGCAAATCCTCATCTAACTGGAACCATCAATTCTTTTAATACAACTCACTTAAGAGGGCTAAAATTCTTCAGAAACAGAAGTCCATCATCCAATGCAATTCTCTAAAAAATTGTTGAATCCTACATCAGCTGAACTGCTGAAAAAAGGTCCTCTAATCAATGAGTGAGTCTTTATTGCAGTCTACAAATCCAATCTGTAACTCATGAACTTTCTGTGGTCAAATTCCTTGAAAGCACATTCAGAACTTCTGCAAAAGTTATGAACAAGCAATCTGTTGATGGATACTACTGTTTTACTAATTTCAAAATTAGTAATAAAAGAGTCACATTGAAGAAAATAAAGTGTTGTTTTCACTCTAACAGAAAAGACCATACCATTCCACTTCTAAATGCTTATAGTATTGACCACAGAAAGTTCATGAGTTAAGGAAAGCAGTAATCATCAAGTTTTAATGATCAAAATTAGATTCTTGTGAACAAGTTATTTTCTTGTGGGGTTCAGCTGACATTGTCTCCACTTGCAAAAAAACCCCAAACAATCTGACAGATTTCAAAGCAGGAGGGTACCACTGTGCTTCTCTAGACTGACCTCTTGTGAATATCAGTCTGGAAAACTAATGACTGCCATAACTATTAACATGAAAAGAATAATTTAACCTAGTGTTTCATATTGAAATCTCCATGACCTATGTATTATTCACATATGCAGGTGAAATACAGAGGTCTGTTGACAACACACTCTTGTATTTTTCCCTTCATGCAAGCACTTCTTGTACTGTACCATGTAAGCAGCAGAGACAAGCATAAATATTCAGCAGATTATTTCATCATGAAACAATCCTAACTATGGCAAGGAAAGTCACATGGGGATAAGATTATACTAGACTATATACTTGAACAGCAGTGAACAAGGCCAGGTTTCACCCTGAAAAGGCCTGTGAAGAAATTTCCCTTTGAGTAGGACAACAAACTGGAGAGGAATTTCTCTTTTATGGTTTTTTTAACTCAGTTGCCAGAATACATTCATTAATTAAGACACGTATTTCATGTAGATGACGGATATGCTTCTGTTTATAGATGGGTAAATCACTGTATGACAATTAGCTTTAAAACATTCACAATACTCAAAAGCATTGCTTTATTTAAGTGATAATTTTTGTTGAGGTTATCTCCTTTTCAGAAAGAAAAAAGAAAAATCTGAAGGGAAACATGGCAGGAGTTGGACCTTGTATTCATCTTAGGAGAAGCTAAGAAGTGATCACAAGGCCAAATCGTGACTTATAGATGATAAAGCAGTTTCCAAAAGAACATTCCAGCAGTGTCTCCCATATAAAAGATGAACAAAACAATGGTGTTTAAACAGGGGAGAGTAAAGTATCTAGTGCATGAAAATTATTTTATAGTGCACATCTGAATTACTAACACCTTTTTTTTTTTT
>VWZG01009036.1:0-40679 GCA_013396735.1 Grallaria varia
AAAAAAAAAAAGGTAAGAAATTAATGTAATTATGTGCCACGGTTGTGGGCAAGGGAATGATTCAGACCGGTGGATTCTTAGCTTCTAAGCTGCAGTTAGCTGCGACTGAGCCCCGAAAGAAGAGACGCAGGCACGGTGTGCAGCTCAGGCAGATGAACCAATCTAGTTTATTTTACAAGATGGTGGGTATTTAAGGGGCAGGAAAAGGGGGGTCCTGGGAAACTGATCCCTGGACAGGTGATTGGTAGGACACCAGGATTGGCAGGGAAATGGGAATGACACACAAGAAACATGTTCAGGCAAGCTTCCCCGGGACCCTGTACACAGTGTGTCAGGTGACAGGCTGGAAAGCCTATCTCCAACAATTATGAAACTTTTTTTTTAAATTTTATAGTGTCTTGCTCTTCTAATAAACTTTTTTTTTTTTTCTATTAAAATCAAGCATTTCCAACAAAAGACACCCTTACCACAAACTATTTCTAATCCATTAAGTGAGTCTTACTCTGTCAGTGGTCATTCAGGTTCTTTTTTTATCTTTAAATGTTTATATATACCTGGGGTTTTTTTCTACAATATTATAGATGCACTTATAATTTTTACATTTACTTTTTTTTAAAAGTACTTTCTAGAGGTTACTATTTCTATTTATACATTGAAATAAATCACCACACCACTTCATAAAGAAGGTCCAAATTCTCTTTATAGCTCCTCCATTTTCATAGAAGAGAACAGGTAATCAGTCAGTAAATAGACAGCAGAGTTACATAAGTACAGATGCAGCACTTTGATAAAGTCAATCCTGGGTCAGAGATGGAGGTGGGACAGGGGACCTTGGGCCTGCACATGGATTCTGGATGAACTCTGGGATAGGGTTTGAATGATCTGGGGATGTGCGTGCTTGCATACCAAGAAGGTGCCGCGATATGTATATCCTTCAACGATGAATGAAGTGCCTCACTAGTGGCCTCTGTTTAACAGAACAAGAAGGAAAAATCCCTTGGGTCTTAACAAAAGGACTCTTTCTTATTTACTCCTCATGATTTAAAAAAATGGATCAAAGGACTTCAACATTTCATTAAATAAGGTTATATGGTAATGCAATAGATAAAGACAAAGGCATAATTTGTGTTAATACATATTTTTAATATAAATCACGGTTGCAGCCTGCCATGCAAACTGACTTCAATGGCTCTGTTTTGCTTTGAGCCTGAGGCAATAAAAGTTTTGCTTCAGAGGAATAGTCCCTCCGTGTGCCCAGCCACTGGGTTGCACAGCGCATTATTGTTCATTTGTTCTTTTCCTTGTTCTCCAGTGTGGCTCCTTCGAGGCTAGCATGGCACAGCTGTTTTCTGAGCCTGGTTGTATTCCTCACCTCAGAAACTAGGAACTGGGAAAATTTGAAAAATACAAATCCCATCAAAGGGAGGGAGGGTGAGTGGTGACACTCACTGGGTTGTCTGTTTGCTGGTTTATTCGTGGGAGATGTCTGTGACTGGAGATTGGCAGTGTCTGTCCACCAGAAAGCATTGTACCTCAATGTCTCTAACTTTGCCTTGTTTCAAGTAACACATCAGACTTTATGTCTTTCTGGTGAAAATAGAATTTTGCTATTTACTTTAATCATAAACTGTGATAAATGTGTATTAGCATATATTTCCCTAAAGGACAGGAAGTATGTATTATCAAATCATCACAGATGAGCTCACTAGACATGTGATTTGATATGCCTTAAAGCATCCATTTAGATAGTGTAAATTGTGTAAATGAGGACAATTATCGCTGCAGCTAGATGATTATAACTAAGTAAAAGGTTATACTGTTTTAGGGCAAACTTCTTTTGACTTATAATAGCTATTGTTTTATTATTTCACTCAATTGAATTGAGGGGATTTGCTGATATGGTTTAATACTAGGATTTTAATTTACATTTGCTTTGCAAAACTGTCATGAAAATTTATTAAAAGATGAAAAAACATCCATTAAGACTACTCTTCACAATAGTAAACAGTAAAAATTATAATACTTAGATACTTTAATGAACTGTCAAAGGCAGCCCATTTAGCCTGAATGACTGGAATTTGGAAAGACAGACTTAGTCAGTGCTTTTCTTAAAGTCTGGGCAGTCTCCATCAGGAAAATTTCACACACAGATTTCAAGTACTGCAAAGTCATAGACAGTTTTTGTTATGAATTTTAATTTGTGTCTTTTTTAAACTACCCAAGACTGAAAGCAAACACTGGAAAATTAAGAAATAAATTAAAATGAGCTATAAAATGCATTGGATCTCAAGGATCCCAAATGAAATGAAACAGTAGTTTGGTATCTAGTATTCTTAGGGGCTCCTGCCACTACTGATTTAGCTGTTTATGGCGCTGTCTGTGCCAAACACATCTGTTAGCTCAAGTGAGGGATCCCATGACTGCAATTGTGTACTTTGCAGTCCAGCTTGGCTTTATGCAGTTTTGCATCCATTCATACAGTAAACTATAGGAATGGGGTTCTCTGACAAAAAATGAATCTATTTGGGGCAACAGTCACACATCCTGGAAGAAACAAATGACAGTTATACCATTTTGATAATGTCAAAGTTTATTCCTAAATACTCAATGGCTGGAGATGCAAAAGACTTTTTGGTTTATCAAGTCCATCTCTTGTCAAGCAGATAAATTACCTTAAGGAGATATCCATTGCCTGATCATACAAAATGAGAACTCATAATATATGCTGTTAGGATGCATATATACATGTCCACATGGGTTAGCCCCAAAGACACGCAGCACTTACACAGATACAGGCAGCACCAACAGCCTCGTCTTGTTTCCCATCACTGGCTGAGCAGGGTGGAGGTTCACAGGTGAGAATACACATACTCATAGGTTAATACACCCATGCACACAGGTGCAGTGTGCTCCCCACCAGTAGCTGGGCTCAGACACCCAATCTGCTCAGTAGCTGCTTCTGGTTCCCAGCCTCCCCAGTTGTTGGTACCTGGGCATGTGAATCCCTGAGACCACAGCCCCAGTCTGCTTGCTGGTGCTCTGACTTACGCGCGCGCACACACACACACACATACACACACACACATACACACACACACACACACACACACTTACAAGCCTGTGCAGAGCTGACCAACACTCCCCTGGCCCCCAGAAGACACCTTGTCAGCAGTCACACACTCACTCACACACCTGCGCTGGCTCCTGGCACCGCACTGTAGCCAGACAGGCTCTGGCCCTGGTCACACCTGGGGCTGGTACAGGGTGTCTCTGATGGGGGTCTCCCCAGCCACTGGCCCCAGGCACACAGCCCAGCCCAGCTGCTGGCACCCCGACCCACACTCGCCCCAGGCTGACACCACCCACCCATGGGCCCCTATAACCCCTGTGGGGGCACGGCCAGACAGGCTGCTATTTACATGCTTCCAGGTGTTTGACCCCTCACACTTCTATTGTCCCAGTTGTTCCTCCCCAAATCATCTAAACCCATCCCTTTCTCCAATGCTGTTTTCTTCCTAAAACATCCCACAGTAAGATTCATGCAGTCTCAAAACGCTCTTCCTCAGCCTTCCATAACATGACTCACCCCTCAGGCAAGGGGGATTATGGGGTTGTGGGGCTGGTCCTCTTGGCCCGTCATGATGGATGTCTTGTCTGGACAATGGCATTGCGCCTTTCTTGGGACAGCCTTTAGTTTGGATTCCCACCTGTCCTGTGCTCCTCTGGGCTTGTGGAAATGGGGCTGTGATGGGCTGGTGACTCCTGGGAGGGAAACTGTGGCAGGGTGCTGTTTGAGTTGCTGCATTGTCTTTGTGCTCCTTTGTGGATGTGTAGACAAGTTTTTATACCATATGACATGATGTAACACAATATTTGATATTTATAATATCTATTTAAAGTACACATTAAATTTGGAAACTAAACATTTTGCAGAAATGCAACTTAGCACTAGCCTGTTTCATTCAATATCTTTCTCATTATTTCTAGAGAAAACACGACTTCAAAAGAAAGTCAGTCTGAAGGAGAAGCAACTCAAGATATTTCTTTTTGATTTGGTATGAAAATTGCAAACTTAATCACGCAAATATCCTATAATTATCTTCAGTCGTAAAATGCACTGTATTGTGCCTACTGAGATCCAAACCAGAGAATCTGTTTTAATCAGTTCTCTACACTCAAAAGTTTTCTGTGCTCCTTTATTACTAATGCCACTTCTTTCAGAAACTGTATGTCCCTGAGGCTCTGCCAACTTTTAAAAGATGTTTTGACAGCATGGTTCAAAGATGTGAATTAGGGAAAATTCCCATTAATTTCAAGGATGTCAGCTAAAATGTCTGAAATTAATCCAGCAACTGGCTGCAGGCAGTGGGCTATAACACCCCACTTAAGATCCCTTGAAAACACCTGAATGGTATGCAAACTTGTTTGTGCCTGATGCACATCTGTGGCCACACATCACCCCCAAAGCTTTTGTGAAAGGTAAAATCCATACAGAGAGAAGCCATGGAGACAAGGAATGATTTTCAAAGGCATCCATAATTTTTTTAAATGTGATTTTTCTCTCATAATGAAAACGCTTGAGGGTAAACACCATGTGTCCAACTAGCTGCAAACACAATATTACATTCTCACGCAATAAAACCAGAATCTCTTTGAAAATAAATTTTTCCCTATCAGCCACCAAGAAGCCATGTTCCTGAATCCAGTAAATCTACTGAGATTCTCTAGAGAGCTCTTCAGGGAAGCCAGCAAAATATAATCTTCAACAGCCGCCTCTGTCTAAGCTTCCTTCTGTCCTTGATGTACTCTTCCTTTGAGGCCAACATCAGGTAGCACATCCTTATTCCCTGGTGCTGAACTCTTTGAATCTTGTTTATTTTCATTGCCATCTTATAACCTTCTATCAATCTTATGATGACACGTTGAAATCCACTAAAATAATTTTCTGAACTGTTGAAAGACTTCACACAAAGTGAAGGCAGGGGGCATTGTTATCTTTATGTCACCTTTTTGCAGTTTGGCCATTGGACTTTTTTGTAGGTCTCACTTTTTTCTCACCAGATTTTTTTTTTCCTTCACAGAAATGGATACTGAAGACAGATAAATTTAGGTATATTTCTTCATCTGAAACTGTTATTAAAAAAATGCTCTCAGAATTGATATAATTTAACTGCTAACATAAATACGAAATAACTTCCTGGAGGGTTTTTTTTCTCTTCATGAAACAGCATGCATGCTTCTAGAAAAAGGTGCATCAACAGAGAAATCTGGCAAATATTCTGTGTTCTCTGACTGCTCATTTTCAACAAGAGTTGTACACACAAGCACACGTGAACAAAAGGACTTACAAGTTCATGAATTAATAAGGACAACGTATGAAGGTGTTTTTGGAAAAAAAAAAAAAAAAAAAAAACCCAAACCATAAATAAAAGCTAGAGAGGATAACCGAGGAATTTTGTTCACAGGGTATAAGCTTATGTCATATGTCATAGTTGCATGTACATATCCCAGAATTTTAAGTGCTATTTTTTTGAAATTTACACATCCTAGTTTTCACAAGATATTCAATGCCTGACACCTTAGATGTTTGTTTCCAAGTCTTTCTCTCCTATAAATTGCACAAAGGGACTGTAATCTGGTTCCCTGGTTATGATGGCCCACGACTTCACCTATATTGCCACTTGAGAGCTGGACCGTTGCTTGCTTCAACACTACTGTTACTTAATTCACATAAAACCCATAGAACTCTCTCAATATTGTTACACAGTCATAGTTACTGTGGTCAGTAGAAAAGATTTAAGTATCTCACCTAAATTCGGATAGGTGTTGTGTATATCTGTAAAGGTTGTAACATACTTGTATGCAGCAGCATAAAGCTGTATTTCATACTATTGGGGCATATCCTTATACTGTGAACATTAATTGTATTCAACCTTACAAATAAGCAACTAAAACTATATTTCTTTTACGTGCAATGAAAATGCAACCTGTGTAATCAGAAAACTGGAGACTGTGTCAGTCTGTGATAGTACACTATTTGGCAAGAAGGAAGCTTCAGGGAATATCCCGCAGTTTTACAAGTGTGAATGGATGAAAGTGAAAATTGAAAATACATTCTGTTAACCAAGTATATGCCTTCAGGATGTAATTTGGCAAACCTTTTACTTAAGTCTTTCCTCTTTTTTCATTTACATTTGACTCAATGTCAGGACTAATAAAATCCAATTAAACCCCTTCAGATTTTGCAGAACACTGTGTGTTTGATTTGAAGGAAAAGTAAAAAGATTGCTTAAAATAATGTAACATTCAGCTGTGCTACAAATAGGAGCCAAAGAAATAAATGATCAGCAAAAAATGAGTCCTGCTTGTAATTCAGCAAGAAGGCTATATTAAAATAGTTAATATCTTAGAGGGAGAAAAAATGAAGTCAAGAAATCCAGAAATAATTTACATGAATTTCTCATAAAGATGTATCTGAGCATTCATATTTCAAGATACTTCTAATATTCCCAATGCTTTTCTGAACTTGATTGTTCAAAGCCTCTGCATGTTTGATGTTGTCTCATATCAAAGATTGTTCAGGACAGAAGTTGGCAGGTTCCACATTGGTTCCTTTTAGAAGTATGAATAACATTCATTAGAATAGCTTTTGAAATTAATTGCTTTCAGCATTTGTGTGAATGGTGCTGATGTAAATCACTAATTTCCACTTGCTTAGTTTCAAATGCTTTAGGAGATGGCTGCAGTCCATGGCTTAAACCCCAAAATATATAGTAACGGTGGCGCAGTTAATAAAAGTAATATCATGTGTCGAAATACCAGTAATAAAAAACCCTAACAGCTAGTGCTACTTATCAATAAACAAAACAGAAAGTGTCTCCACACTGGAAGATAATTATCTCAGAAATTACTTTGAATAAATGATCTTGAACCAAATTTTGGCAGCCTATGATTAGTCAACAGCTCATGATCATTAAGGGTGATCCAGAAGATAACATCTAGGAATTTTTTTAAGAAAACACTTTGCATTCACTAAAAAAGTTTAAAAACTGTATTGTCAGCCTTCCTATACCCTCACCATAAACAGCTGGTCAGTTCTGTACATGATGCTCTTTTGTACTGAAAGCACTTCTATACTGAAAATTGGTGCCAACACAGATAATTTCCTGATTTTTATTCCTAAATTATAGTACAGGTGCAAGTGTTTGTGCATATAATTACAATTCAACTGGGGCTGCAAATATGCATGTAGACCTATTATGGGGCAAATAAAATCTGCAAATATAGCAACAGCATATTCTAAATAAATTTAGTCTTTTCATTTTTACAACCAGTGGAAAGGTTAGAAACTGTGGATTTGGTCCCTTCTAAATGACTCGTATTTAGGGAGAAGTCCCTGAAAAAAGAAAATCACTCTTGTAGCTAAGATGAAGTTAAGAATATGTCTACATTAGGAAAGTCACTGCAAATCTGTAGAAAGAAACAGAAATTGTGTCTTTGAATTTATGTTACATGATTTTAAGGAGTTGCTGCTTCAGAGTTATGTTGTGTCCCTCTGAACGGACTTCCTGTGAGCAGCTGGATCCCAGACTTTGTATTTCAGTTTAAACAAATGTACAGGAACTAGAAGTGAGCAGGAGAGTCACTTGGAAAATGCACTTCTGATCATAAGACAAAATTCTGTTGCAAATACACTCTTAATGCTGCAGAAGACAGAGCCCACTAGAAAAGGGCGAGTTGATTTGGTTCACACCTTTGACCCACCTGAATTGGTAGACCCCTTCAAAGAGATAGTCCAAACCACTGATTCAAAGAGAAGGAGTTTTAATTCTTGTTTACCAGGGCAACTTCACTTTGCATACCTAATTAAACATGCACTGAACTAGGGGCTGGATTTAAGATGACTCACTTCTTAGGTGAGGATGGTAAATTAAATATTCATTATGCAAGGACATTTGTTGTTCGTATGAACCAAGCAGAAAGTAGGTCTCTTTACTTTTTGTTTTTTTTCCCCCAATGTCCTAACCAGGCCACAGAATTACTCTCAATAAATATTTCAGTATACTACACAAGGTGAATTTTCTCCAACAGGGTAGATTGAGAGCAGCTCACTGCAGAACACCTGAAAAACAGTTCCCTCTACAGATGCCTTCCCAAAAGGAAAGTGTTTTCTGCTTCTTGGCAGCTGCGTACATCTAGTGCTCCATCTCTTTTGCATTTACACATGTTTCTCAGTGTGATAGATGTAATTTTTTTCCCAATAACTTGAATGTTAAAGTAAAACAAATCAAAGTGAGGATGATGTTTGTACATCTACTGAGTCCTTATGAAATTGAGTTTGTTCAGAAACCTTTTTCCCAGATAATTACTATCAATTTGAAGGCAAGGAAAATGTGAGGAAGAACAGAATATTACAGCATATCATTTTACCCACCCCACTGCAGGAGGGATGCCAGTGAGGTGCACAACAGGCAAATTAAGTCATTGTGTCCGCATGCATTACAGGCAGTTTAATTGGTATTTTATAAAATTATATTCTCTTCAATCATTGCCACATTTTCACTGCTGTTTTAATAAATAGTCATTAAATGTTTTGCAGCTATGTATCATCTTTATCGTAATATTTTTAATTTCACTATCTTTGTAGAAGCCTCAGAGCATGCTTAACTAAGAAGATAAGTCTAATTTTGCATTTCTGCATAATGGGATGAATATTAAGATCACATACTTATACTCTGGGATTGTAGAGCCTTCATACTTTCCCCATCTTGTGCTTTTTCCTCTTCATAAATAGACAAAAAGCCATCTCACTGCTCTGTTTGAAATCTCTTCTTCAAACTTTGTTCTTCTGAAATGCCATATAAAACCCATGGAAATGACTAAGGAATAAGTGTACCGTGACCTCTCTTTTTCATGGGACTCTTATAATTATCCTTACAGTGGGTATTTCATAACATATCAAATCTTCTCATCTAATACATCATTTAAAGAAACAGATTTTGCCTAGAGGGTTTGCAGAGCATGAGACCTCTTTCAGTACAGCACAGCGGTGGCAGTCCAGACCCACTGTGACCAGCAGGCAAGTAGTGCACCTGTGGCCAAACTCATTTCCTTGCAGAAAGCCAGAGGTCCTCCCTGTGTATCCTAACCTGGTTGAGTCCTCTGCTGCTACCAAGAGTGACAGAAGCTGGAGGTCAATCAAGCTATGTAAGAAGCTGTGAGGTTTCTTTGACAATTCAGAAGCACCAGTTGCAAGGCAGCATAAGAAAGGGTTTAATGGGGAGGTTAAAACATCCTGAATTCTACTACATGGCCATAACATGAGCACTGGGTGCCTCCACGTGTGTGTCTCCCTGGGATAATAACTCCCTCCTTAAAGTGCAGAATAATGCTTTCCTGTTCCTGTTGCTCCCTTGCTTTCTTACACACAGTGAAGCTGATCTCTAACATCTTGTGCAATTACTAAAAGCAGTATCTATGTTGTGAATGGCTACACTTCTTCCCCTGCAGATCAGAGTCCCCATTGAAGGTAGATTGGTCAGATTTGCAATGTATTTCATGGAAAGAAACGAAATCTTATGAACAGTATGCACAGTAATACATACATACATAGCTGAATGCAGGAACACTAGCAGTGCTCTACATGTCAACGCATCACTAATTCTTTGCTGACAGTTCAAAGGAATTTGTTTAATTTATTGTATTTTTTAATTAAATACATTATTACATGTTTAAATATATGTCATAATTTGGTTGCAATCATGAGATAGATTGTCTCAGAGATCTGCCAGTACTCAGTTTAAAATACAAAATGAAGACCTAGAGAATGCAAATTACAGACCAAGTAAATGTAGAGGTATTGACAAAATGTGTTCAAATAAAAGTTAATTATAATTTATGGCAGGAAATAGAAAACAATATATTTTCTTTTTCAGATTCTTTCTTGTCATTTGTAAAGATTTTTTTTTCCTTCTAGAAGTGCACACTTCTTCCTGTCAGCGATTATGCTTGCTTTGCACAGTAGAGGACAGCATGCATTTTTTTCTTTTACTGCTGACTCTATCCACATTTTGCCTGATATGCTTTTCCATCCTCACCTTCACCTTCTGCACCCTGTGAACACAGAAGATAAAAAACAGATTAAATGCAAGGGAGTTGAAGAAACTGGGATGACCACACAGGTTTGCTTTCCTGTGCTTAAAGTAATATTGTCATTTTCTCCAATACAAAGAATATCTCATATACAAGTGGGGTTCAGATGAAAGTGCATCATTACATTACAAAATTCAAGTCCAAATTTGACTTAGACCCTTATTGACCCTTACTGATTGCATTTAAAGGTCACATTTGACGTGCACAAAGGGAACAGAATCTGACCCAAAGAACCTTTGAAACATGCAAGTTTTACGTCTCGACCATGATAGTTATTTTAATAAGCTACCTCAAGATTCTTCTAAAACAATTATATTCTGCAATTACAGTTTTCAGTGTAGGTTGAAAATAAAACAATTATTTTGCATAACAGAAAATATTCCTTTTTTTATTTTAATCAATTAGATAGCCTAAAGATTTTTTTTCATCCTCGTGTTTTAAAGTGCAAACAGAATTATTTCCCTCTCCCCCAAATATGCGTTCTTTCTCATCATAAAAGAAATAGAGGTATCCATCAGTATTTGTTTTGGCATTGATTTCTACCAGCAGTGTTGAGTATTGTACTGGTGTAGCACAGACATTCTCCCTGTGTGCATGTATGTGTATTTGCATCTCTGAGATAGAGACCTTTTCTCTCTCTCTCTTCTCTCTTTTTCTGGGAAGCTGAGCAGAAGGATCTATTTTTTGACAGGCTGCCGCTCTCGAGGGGGCATAAAATCTGCATTTCCTTTCATCTCTCTGGATTAGTGGATTATCCTGCAGTCTGCTTGGTGACTGAGATACTTTATACCCTTCATCTTTGAGTTCTTAAAACTAATATAACAACAACAGGTGTGTTTTTAAGATTTGGCATGTGTGGATAGTGAGAGGTTTTATCACATGGCTGATTGGTATCTTAAAATCATAATTTTTTTTCCCAGAGACCTCATTTCAGCAACTAACGGTATCATAATAAGAAAGTCACACTTTTTATTTTTGCTTCATTTTGCGATAAAAGCACATCAAACAACAAAGTTGGAAGCCTGCCTCTATTATTTGATCCAGTTTCAGAAGGGAGAAGGAATGGGAAACTAGAGAAGAAAAGAAGGGAATTAATTAGAGAAGCAAAAACTGTATAAAGAGGAGGGTTTTTATGATGGTCTCAAGTGTAATGCTGGAATAGGAAACAAAATTTAATTAAAAACAAACAAACAAAAACCCAAACCCACAACCTTCAGAAGAAAGTGCCATTCCAGTTAACTGCCTCCCAACTTCCAGCTTCCAAGCAAATTCTAACAGGTCTAAAGGAAAAGATTTGACATCACTCCTACCACACAAACAGAAATACCAAAGCAACTGGAAACAGCAGCTGGAGTATCCTGCCATTCCCTGCTGCCAGTCACAGCCCTCCCACACCCTAGCCTAGAGAGCCTCAGGGAGCCTAAACCAAGTTTCTCTGGCCAGGGTTGTGGTAGTACTGTGTTTTTTTTCCTGCGGATGTTTCAGGGAGTGTAAAAGTACCAAATTAAGAGAAAAATGAAGATGAAAAACCGTAATTTCACTTAGAGGATAGGATTCTACAGTCTTATTTTAATACTGGATATCAGAAAGGTTGAAATTTAATTGTTCTTCTAGTTTTAGGTATGCTCTTTCTTTTCCTAGGTCTTTCATTTTTATATCAAACCTTTCTCCTATTTTCATACTCACTGGCAATCCATTTTATCAATAATTAAATTCTACCATCTATCATAGAATGTATGAGTCAATTAATTTCTTATCTATATTTCCTAAATACCTTATTACTCTTTTTTTTTTTTTTCGTCCTGGTTTCTTCTGAGGTAGAGTTAATTTTTTTCATAGCAGCTGGTACAGTGCTGTGTTTTGAATTTAGGATGAGACCAATGTCAATAACACAATGATGCTTTGGTTGTTGCTGAGTAGGGGTTACACAAAGTCAAGGCCTTTTCTGCTCCTCGCTCCATCCCGTCACTGCACAGGCTGGGGGTAAACAAGAAGCTGAGAGGGGACACAGTTGGGACAGCTGACCCCAAATGACCAAAGGGAAATACCAAACCACATGGCGCCATGCTGAACAATAAAACTGAGGGGAGCTGGTTGTTGGGTGGCATCCTGCTCTTTGGGGACGGGTTGAGTATCAGTCAGTGGGTGGTGAGCAATTGCACTGAGCATAATTTTTTTGGTGTGGTCTCTTAATACTATTATTATTTTCGCTTCCCATTTCTGTCCTATTAAACTGACTTTATCTCAAACAATAGGTTTTACTGTTTTTTTTCAGATTCTTTCCTCCATCCCATTGTGGGGGGAGTGAGGGAACAGCTGTGTGATGTTGAGCTGCCTGTCAGGTTAAACCATGACATTTTGGTTCCCTATAGCCTCTAAGGATTCTTAATCTTTTCAAGCTGCTCTGTCACATATTTAATCCTTTTTGTATGTGCTTCTCAACAAAGATCTAGGTTCCTTACGCCCTGCATTTGGAGTTCAACTGAGATTTACATAGCATCTAGTGTATGTCCTGGCCTTGCCTGTAACAGTGATCATCATTCATTATGGGGTAGGCTGAAAGTCTCTGAGACCTTCTGGTGATCTTA
The DNA here is from genome assembly GCA_013396735.1 of Grallaria varia. Classification (NCBI taxonomy): domain Eukaryota; kingdom Metazoa; phylum Chordata; class Aves; order Passeriformes; family Formicariidae; genus Grallaria; species Grallaria varia. Next base: position 12,741 of record VWZG01009036.1, read on the forward strand.
TTATTTATTTCTGGTAACGGCAGCAATTTTATCATTTTTAGATACTCAAAACCATACAGCCATTTCCCAAAGAAGATCATACAACCTCTAAAGAGAGCAAGTCCTAGCATGACTGAAACAAGAATAAAGATTTCAGTAGCAGCACACTCAAGACCAAAGAAAATGTCTTGAGATAGTGGTCGTGCAAGCCAAACTAAATAAAAGAGGCTGATGAAGAATAAAATTCTAATTTTTAAGGCCTAGGAAGACCAGAAACAAAGAGCATAAGTTTTAAAGCTGAAAATAAATTGCTATAGCATGAGCATAGCATATGGCATGGAGAACAGCCTAGACAAGGAAACAAGATACAAGTCTGAAGCAGGTGAAATGAGGAGAGCTGGCTACTCTTTACATGATATCTCAGTTTGATACCACCAGTAAGACATTTGAAGCAAGGAGAACAGAAAAAAAAATGAAGAAAATTAAAGAACTGAAACATTCTGTAAGAATAAGAAAGACAAAAGGACAGAAAATTTCCACCAGTACAGCATGAGAGAGCAATTAAAATAGGGGAAAAGCCTAGAAAATACGTTTTCTTCTTTAAGACAGTCTAGAAGCATGGTCCACTGGCAAGGGAGTGAAAAAATGTACTGAGGCCCAGCAGGCTAAGAAAAAAGAAGTGTCATCCACTGCGGCTGTGGTATTTAAACACCTGGCAAAGTCCTGTGTCACAAGAAAATGGCTTTAGTGGCTTGCAAGTTTGCACCTAGAAAGTTGGTTTGTAAAGTGTCTATATCAGATTTGGACTAAAATAATATAGCTGAGACATTCAAAAAGGCATTCATTTGCTACTATGCATTTCCTTGACATTGCTGCAATGTAGTCAGCATTCTGTGCAAAGATCAGTGGTGGAACTTTAAGAACACTGCAGGGCTGTGACACACTTAACAATTAAAAGGCCCTTTTTAAAAGTACAGAATACTCACCATTTTCTGGTTTTAATTATCAGCTTTATTTTCCCAATATTATCATAAATTTGCATTATATTATACAGATTTATAAATAATTCCAAATGTAAAATAACCAGAAATTATTAAATTGGGAGGTAGGTGCTCCCATGAGAGAACTGCATGAAAGATCCAGGAAGCCTCATATTGTGAAAAAATACAGCTGTTATTAGGTTTACAAATGTCTAGTCCCAGATACTGCCAACAGCTTTCATCCAACAGCAGGACCTACAAGCTATTCTGCATGGCCTGACTGTGGTGAATGACTGTTTCTCTTTTAGTTTTCTTGGCTTAGCAGACAGATCAAGCTAAGTCAGCTAAGGCTCAATGTATTGGGTTTGTGTGGCCAGGTTTTTGTAGTGAAGAATTTTACAGGGATGGCTTCTGTGAGAAGCTGCTAGAAGATTCTCCCTATGTCCAAAAGAGCCAATGCTAGCTGGCTCCCATATGGGCCCATTGCTGCACAAAGCCGTGCCCACTGGCAGTGGGGCTGGTGCTTCTTGAAGAAAGTAGATAAGAAGGGGGGGGGGGAAAAATCCCTGTGCAACTGCAGCCAGAAAGATTATGTGAGAGGAACAGCTCTGCAGGCAACAAGGTCAGTGAAGAAGTGGAGCAAGTGCTCCAAGAACTGGAGCAGAGATTCATTCCCCTGCAGTATGTGGTGAAGACCATGGTGAGGCAGGCTTTTCCCCTGCAGCCCGTGGAAAACCCCATGCTGGGGAAGGATGCATGAAGGAGGCTGTGATGAAGCCCGCGCTGGAGCCTGCTCTGGTGTGACTGGTGACCCTGAGGAGAGAGGAGCTCACCCTGGAATAACTCTGTTGGTAGGACATGTGACCCCGTGAGGATCCCATGCTGGTGTAGGCTGTTGCTGAAGGACTGCACTCAGTGGAATGAACCCACGCTGGAAAAGTTCATGAAGAACTTTCACCCTGTGGGAGAGACTCATGTTGGAGAAGTCGTGAAGGACCCTCTTCCATGAGAGGGACCCCAGGTGGGAGCAGGGGAAGAGACTGATGAGGAACGATCAGCAGAGACAACATGCGATGAACTGACCACAGTCCCATTCCCTGTACCCCTGCACTGCTGCAAGGAAGGAGGTAGATAACTTGGGGCTGAAGCTGAGCTTGGAAAAAAGGGAAGGGTGAAGGGGGAAAGAAAGGAAGTGTAGGGGGAAAGTGTGTTAGGGGGAAGTGTTTTAAAACTTGACTTTTATTTCTCATTTTCCTACTCTGATATGATTATTAATAAATGAACTATTTTCCCCAAGTCAAGTGATCTCTCCCGGTCCATATCTCGATCCATGAGCCTTTCATTACATTTTCTCTTCCCTGTCCACCTGAGGAGGGGAGCGATAGAGCAGTTTTGGTGGGAACCCAACATTCAGCCATCATCAACCCAGCACAGCAAGAAAGGTATCCTACGTTCTTTAAGCTTCTGGAGGTATCTCCTGGAAGGCAAAGGGCTTTGCTTAGAAATAATAGTTATTTACAAAGTCAGCTGATGTATCTCAGTAAGGGCTTAACATACAAGGCGTGATTGTTCTCATGGAGCATGACTGGAGTCTTAGAGAAAGTTCATGAGGATACTTGCCCTATCATGAAACAAAGTTTCAAGAACAAGTATGTCCATAGCATTAATGTGTCCAATTCAGAGAAACTTTAAAGAGTGGCTAATAGATCAATATAATGTTTAAGGTTCAGCCCCAGGAGTTTCAATCTTGCAGAATCTAAAACATTTTGATTTTTTAGTTTAAAAATAGTGTTTAATTCAAACTTTTGTCCAACTTGTTTAATACTTGTTTATTGCCTCCAAACTAAGAATTAAACGTTCAAACTTAGTTTTGAATTGAAAATGAAACATTTCAAATTACATAGTTTTATTTTAATTTATGGGTTTGGTATATTAAAAATCAACAGACACAAAATCCATTTCATTCAGTTTTATTCTAAGGCCTTTTCCAAGTCAATGCTTTCCACATAACTATTCCCGACTCCATAAATATGTTGTAAATTCCCTTTTTCTTATTATATGGCCTTGTACATGTTCAAATTAACCTTACCATTTCTTTGCTAAATGATGCATAGCAGACTTTATTACTAAACTGTCTTTGCTATTATTTATTGTTCTACCAATTTTCATTTCACCCATATATTTCTCTATATTGATTTTATATTTTCTTTTAGAACATTGATAAAGATGCTGAACACTGGTCCCTGATGGATGCACATAGCAGGAGAGTCTGTAAACTACAGGCATTCTATAAGTACATGTCCTGGGTTTCTGTAGCTGAATTTTTTTTTGTGGTAGTGGGGGGGACTGCAGAGGTGGCTTCTGTTAGAAGCTGCTAGAAGCTTCCCCTGTCCCATGAGAGCCAATGACATTTGGCCCCAGGAGCGACATCCAGCTCCTGGCCAGGGCCGAGCCAATTAGAGATCACGGTAACGCCTCTGTGATAACATATTTAAGAATTGGAGGTTGTTGCGCAGAAAAATTCCAGAGAGCAAGAACATGGGATAAAGGCAGACATCAAGGTCGCTGTAGAGCTGGGGGAAGAGGCACCTCATGGAGTAGGGGAAGGACTCAGAGCTAAACCCCCCGCAACCCATAGAGGAGCTCATGCTGGAGCTGTGGATGCTTGAAAGGAGCCTGTGGACCTGTGGAGAGGCAAATCCATGCTGGAGCAGGAGACCTGTGGACCCGTGGAGAGGCAGACCCATGCTGGGACAGGAGACTCATGGACCCATGGAGAGGCAGACCCACGCTGGAGCAGGGTTTACCTGAGTGAGAGCTGTGGCCCTCGGGACAGCAGATGTGGAGGGTTGGATTCACATTGGAGAAGTCTATTAAAGACTCTCTCCCATGGGAGGGACCCCATGGAGTAGGGGATGGACTCAATTGTGGTCCCCTGTAAACCGTGGTGAAGCAGGATGTCCCCCTGCAATCCATGGAGGCCCATCGGGGTGCAGGGACTCAACCTTTACTGCACCCCATGGGTGAGTGACCCCGAGGGGTGGGGGAACTCACATCGCAAGTGGCGCCAACTGCAACTGCCGTCAACACCCCAATGGACAGAAGGAGGGGTGGGAGGAAAGTGTGTGTGTGTGCTGCGTGTTTTAAGACAGGGGTTTTTTTCTCACTCTTTAGCTTAGCTATAATCCTGTTAGTAAAAAATTTTAGGTATTATCTCAATTTGAGTCTGTTTTTACCCATAAAGGTGGTAAGTGGATGACCCCTCTCCCTTCTGCCTAGTTGCAGAAAGGGATTTAATGAGTCCATGGAATCTGGCCAGGGTCAACTCACTACAGTACAGTAAACTATAAGCACTCGACTAATGAGTATTTAATATATTGAATATGGGTTTTGTGAATGTTGTTTGTTATGGCTTCTTAAGACAAATATCTCTGTGTTCTATCTCTAGCTATATTGTAAAATCCCAATTACTATCCTAAGCAAAATTTAATCTTATCAGAAACACTTGTTTGATAAGAGCTGTTTATTATAAAACTCCACTAATTGTCATTAATTATGCTACTATCTTTACTGATTTTATCCCATATTGCTGCCTAAGATGAAAGCCAAGATAGCTTATCAGAGTTCCGCTCTTTCAGAGTTCACATTCTTAACCTTTCTTAAAGTTTACAACAAAAAATGTACCAATTGTTCTAATGAACAAGTAAGCGGCAGAGAACTGGAAGGAATACCCTTGGCCCATTCCAGCTGCTACAGTCAATTAAACTATTTCTGTGTACATATTGATTGCCAACTTAAAAGCAATTTTTATTCCTCATTGTCATTATTAGAAGTTTGTGCTAACTTTTCCCCATATCCAGCTTGTATATTCTTATCTTTAAGGCAATATTATCATTTATAGTCCAAAGTCAAACTCCTTCCCAAAGTATTTACCCTACTCCTCTCCTCTGAAGTATTTATACAGTTCTAAACACCACAGTTATATGTCTTTCATCTTTTCTATTGCTAGGCTCAGCAAGGCATCATATGATAGTCTAATCATTTTGCTAGTCATAGTATTAGCTTTTTTCTCCACCTGTCCTACTTTGAAATATATTTTCTTGTGTGTGACCAAGCTATACTCAGTATTTAACAATGCTTTGTATTTTTGCTATTTTAATTGGAAATATATGACATTCACTGAAGCTTATACTTTTTTTTCTTCCTAGGATGTGTTGGATCGCTGGCTCATAGACATTCTATGATTGACTAATACACCCGTGTCTCTCTTTTCCTGTGTCATTTCAAATGAATGAGGCCAGTTAGTAGCTCTGACTCAAGATCAGTAGTTCACAGCCAAATCTATTCCAGTGATCCAGTCCTGTGATTTAAAAATGTTTAGCTTATTTAATGGTTGCTGTTAATCATCCTCTTGACTTACTAAGAGAACATATTTCACTTTCTCTGGAAGATATGAATAAATTACCCACTTCTTTCCAAAGACAGAGAGATGTTCAACCAAATGTTTCAGACTCCTCTGTATCATGAGAACTATCACACTTTTCAGGATCTTATGCAGACTTCATTCTAAATCTATAAGGCATCTCATCCTCCTGATGGTAAGGTTCCGTATATATTATCAAGGAATTTTGTCATCTTTTTATTTGTGTGATTAGAAACACTGAAAAAAAAAAAAAAGGTGGAAATTGAGGATTTAGAGAACTTCAGAGTTAAACAGTCATTAATTACCACTGATTTAGCTTTAGATTCTTCTTCTGTGTATCAGAAAGATGAGGCATGTAAACTTTTACAGTGGTTATGGTGAAGTTGCTACATGGACAGTTGGACTGGATGTTCTTGAAGGCCTCTTCCACCCTTGATGATTCATTGATTCCAAGTTTTCTCTTGAAAAATAACCCCTATTTAAGGTGTTTTTGAGTGGTTTTGGGTTTTAGGGGTTTTTTAAATAAAAATAAAAAAAAAAAGGAACACATCTGAATCTATCAACCTTGCAACTAACTTAAAAATCTTTCTTAAAAGACATCAGAAACTTCACTACAAGCCTCAGAAAATGTATAGGGTGAAAGTAATAGGGTAGTGGAAAAATGGAGAGTAGCTGGAAGTGAAACATCATTTCAGTTCCAAAAAGGACAGGTTCAATTTTCATCAGAAAAAAAATAGCGAAGAGATAAGAGGCATTTATTGTTGAAACACATAAAATAATTAATCTGTATTTGTTGCATGGCAGAGCATAAAACTATGTTACCACTGGAAGGGCAGCTGGTCTCCCTTTTTAATTTGCCACTTAGGCACTTTTAATCAGTGTATTTCTTCCCCTATCACACAAATTTATGAGCTGTATGACTACTGGCTAATAGAGCTTGTTAATACAGTTTAAAATCTCATTTCTGTCAAAAATGAGAGGTAGAACCAGACTAATTGTACTGTACCAGCCCACCAAGGTTGTTAAAAATGTTTAGGCTTTTCTGGTAAAGTAATCCAGTCCAGATTAGAATAATTTCAGATAAGAACAAAATTGCTTACTGAAAGCTGCTAAAAGCCTTAACTGTAGTTGCCTTAGCCTGAGAAACTAGGAAGGTACCATCCTTGATTATGATCCTGTAGGTGACAGGCACTGCCATGTTTTACAAGTGAACCTCTCTAGACCTTTTGCATGATAGAGTGGCTCTTCTACATAGAAAAGACAAGCACTGCAACAACTCTGGTAATAGAAGGTCCCTGACTGGGTAATAAAACACTGCCTTTTTCTGGGATTAACCAGTACTTCAAACACATGATTGTTTACTGTGGAGAAGATGACTAATAGCTTTTCATGTCTCTGAATACTGCAACACAATATGTTGAAGTGAACTTATTTCTGGTTCACAGTTGAATCCCTTGTGTTTTATTGCTACAAATCATCCCTACAGGGTAAGCTATATTTACTTTCATTTATGGATTATAGTGCTAACTTTCTCTTACATATGTGATACTGAGCAAGGTAGATAGAGACAGGTGAACCTTAGGAGAGACTCACAGAACAATAAAGGAGCGATCTCAACTAGAACTAATTAAGACAGCAGTTTGTTTTCCCTTCTTCCTCTTCTTACCTTTTTTGGAGTGTTTTGGAGATAGCCACTTCTTTGTTCCCATCATCTATTTACCTTCCTTCATTTTGGTTTTGGCCATTGGGCAAGGAGGATGGGAGGAGACATGAGATGTCCAGAAATGTTATTTGGGGCTCAAGCTGCCATGGCTGTGTATAACCTAATAAAAGTAATAAGCTTTTAGAGTGATCACAGATCATCACAGAATATGCCAAGTTGGAAAAGACCCACAAGGATCACTGAGTCCAATCCATAGTTCTTCATAGAAACATCCCCCATGAATCACACCATGTGCCTGAGAGTATCATCCAAATGCTTCCTGAACTCTGTTAGGCTTGGTGCTGTCACCACTTCCTTGGGGAGCCTGTTCCAGTGCCCAACCACCCTCTGGATGAAGAACCTCTTCATAATATCCAACCTAAACCTCCCTTGACACAACTTCAGGTCATTCCCTCAGGCCCCATCACTAGTCACCTCAGAGAAGAGATCAGTGCCTGCCCCTCCTCTTCCCCTCGTGAGGAAGTTGTAACTGGAATGAGGTCTCCCCTCAGTCTCCTCTTTTCCAGGCTGAAGTACCCTCAGCTGCTCCTCATACAGCTTGCCCTCAAGGTTCTTCACATCACTGTTGCCCTCCTTTGGACACTCTCTAATAGCTTAATATCTTTTTTATATTGTGGTGCCCAAACCTGCACACAGTATTCAAGGTAAGGCCGCCCCAGTGCAAAGCAGAACGGGACAATCCCCTCCCTCTCCTGGCTGGTAATACTTTGCCTGATGTCCCCCAGGACACGGCTGGCCCTCCTGGCTGCCAGGGCACTGCTGACTCATACTCAACTTGCTATTGACCAGGACTCCCAGGTCCCTTTCCATGGCACTGCTTTCCAGAATTTCATTCCCCTGTCTGTACAGCCAGCCAGGGTTGCCCCATCCCAGATGCAGAATCCAGCACTTTCCCTTGTTGAACTTCATATGGTTGGTGATTGCCCAGCCCTTTAATTTATCAAGGTCTCTCTGCAGGGCCTCCCTGCCTTTGAGAGAGTCAACAGCTCCTCCCAGTTTTGTGTCATCTGCAAACTTGCTTAGTATCCCTTCCAGTCCTGAGATGGAGCCCTGTGAGCCCCACTAGTGACAGGTCACCAGTCTGATGTTTCCTCATTCACTATTACCCTCTGTGCTTGACCCTGAATCAATTGCTCACTCACTACACGATATGTTTATTCAGCTGTGCGCTGGACATTTTGTCCAGAAGAATCCTGGGAGACATAGTATCAAAAGCTTTACTGAAATCCAAAAAGATGACATCAACTGGCTTCTCTTGATCACCAAGGTGTGCTACCTTGTCATAGAAGGAAATCAAGTATGATAAGCAGGACTTTCTCCTCATGAAGCCATGCTAGTTGTGACCAGCCTTCAAGTCACCTCCTTGACTTCTGATATTTGGGGATTGCCTATTCCTGTGCCCTTAGCAGGTGATGTTTGAAAAGTGACCATCACTGATGGACATCAGCACCTGCAAAAATATTCTTCCAGGGGACCTTACTTAGTGATTCCCTGAGCAGCCTGAAGTCTGCTCTCCTCATGACCAGAGCTGAGGTTTTACTGGGACTTCTCCCCCTGTCAAATGAGCTTTTAAATTCAATCACTTTGTGGTCACTGTGGCCAAGACAGCCACCAATCTACACTTTGCTCACAAGATCCACTCTGTTGACAAGCAGCAAATCAAGGAGGGCATCTTTCCAACTCAACTCCCTTAGGACATGTTCTATAAAATTGTCATCCAGGTTTTTTAGGAATCTCCTGGCCTGGATTGTCCCAGCTGTGTGATGTTCCCAGTTAATTTCTGGCAAGTTGAAGTCCCCCACAAGGACACAGGCAGTTGACTTGGAAGTGTCCCTTAGTTCCTCAAAGAACAACTTGTCGGCATCATTGTCATGGCTGGGAGGCCTATAGTAGACTCCTAAGATGAGATCCACATTATTTGTTTGCCCCTTGATTTAGAGTCTCCCAACTGTGCCGTTGACAACTGTGAACTCCATACATTTTAACCTTTCTACTAATCAGAGTGCCACCCCTCCACCTCTTCTGCCCTGCCTATCCCTCCTGAAGAGCCTGTAACCATCCAACAGGGTACTCTGGTCACAGGACTCACCCCACCATGTTTCACTTATGCCAACAGTATCAAATCTCTGGGGCTGGCCAAAGCTTCAAGCTCCTCTTGCTTGTTCCTCATGTGGCATGCCTTGGTGTAGGAACATTTCAGGTGTGGTACATTGTAGCCAACACTTCATGAGGCAGATTGAGGGACCTCATTACTGCCATTTTCTCAAGGTTTGGCGCACCATCCCTTTGCTCATCACTAGTGAGCCTGGTTTTGCCCCTTACCCCCTTCCACGCTGGTTTAAAGCCCTGACAACAAGGCCCACTAGCTTCTGCGCTAGAACTATTTTTCCCCCCCGAGATAGGTATATCCTGTCAGGTGTCAGTAGACTATGTGTTGAGTACATCATCCCATGGTCAAAACCGCCAAATTTTTCTGATTACATCAACCTCGGAGCCACTCATTGACCTGATGGATCTGTCTATTCTGGAACAATAGAAGAAATCACCACCTGTGCTCCTGATCTCTCTGTCAGTTGTGCCACAGCCTTGAAGTCTCTTTTGATTACCCTTGGACTTCTCTTTGTTATTTCACCGCTGTTAGTTTGAACAAGTGGATAGTAATCAGAGGGCCTTACTAGACTGGAGAGATTTCCAGTAATGTCCCTTATCTGACTCCCTGGGAGACAGCAGACTTCCTTGTGAGTTGATGTCTTTTCCCTGTCCAAGAGAGGATCACTGTCATATCTATTCCTACTTTCAATTGAATTTTCCATACTCAGATTAAAATTATCAGATAAAACAGTGTTGCTTACACACCCTAGGCTGCTAGAGGCAGAAGGCATCATTATTTTTTCCAATATAACTGTTTTCTATGTACATGTCTCATGATGTCTCAAACTTTTATATGAAATGCATGTCCTCTTTCCAATCACCCATGGATTTGAAACCCTAGTTCTTAACATATAATCCCTCTTCCTTAAAATGATATATTGGGTCTGGCTGAGATGGAGCTCATTTTCCCATAGCAGCCCTCACAGTGCTGTGCTTTGCATTGGTAGCTAGAAAGGTGTTGATAACACACCAGTGTTTTGGGTACTGCTGGGAAACACTGGCACAGCACCAGCACTGTCTTTCCAACATTCCACCCCTCACACCCTCCTGTCAAGGGGCTGGGAATGGTCAAGATCTTGGGAGAGGACACAAAGCCAGCTGACCCAAATTAACCAAAGGCATAGTTCATACCATATGACATCATCTCAGATATAAAAGCTAAGGGAAGGAGGAGGAAAGAAGTATGTATGTATGTATGTATGTATGCATGCATGCATGCATGCATGTATGTATGTATTGTTTCAACTGTGTTCTCAGCAGCATGGCCTCAATGCTGGTGACTGCTGCCTGTTCAAGAACGGACACATTAGTCACATAATCAGACCAGTGGATGTTTAGGACAGTGTGGAGGCAGCACAGATGGAAGCGTTCGAGGAGACGCAGGTGGCGGCGGTAGATGACCCACAATTCAGACCCATATAAAAGAGTATACAGCACAATGGCTTTATAGACACTAATCTTGGTACTTTTCTTCAGGTGTTTATTGTGCCAGACTCTTATAGAGTCTCTGCTGCGCTGGGCAGGGCACGTCTCCAGGATGGAGGATCACCGCCTCCCTAAGGTCGTGCTCTATGGTGAACTTGCCACTGGCTGCCACAAAAGAGGAGCCCCAAAGAGGAGATAAAAGGACTCCCTGAAGCAATACCTCAGCCTGGGTCATATTGACTACCATCAATGGTCCACTCTGGCCTCCAGTAAGGAGACCTGGAGACACACCATCCATAACGCAGGGGGACATCCTTTGAGAGCACACACAGAATCAGTCTCGAAGAGAAAAGACAACGCAGAAAGAACCATGCCTCACCAATACCACCTATGGAGACTTTCCACTGTGCCTTTTGCAACCGGACTTTCCTATCCCACAACTGGCCTTTTTGGCCATCAGCGCGCTTGCAGCAAGTGTGAGTAGAGCCCCTCCCAAATCTTCATTCACAAAGCCTAGACATGATGATGATGGAGATGATGATGTATTGTTTCCAATGTTTGCCTTCTGGCACAACTGTGCTGAAGCCCTGCTTCCTGGGAAGTAGCTGAACAGCACTTGGTAATGGAAAGTAGAGAATCCACCTTTTTTTTTCTCTTTGCTTGTGTGTGCACAAACTTTCACTTTTGCTTCAGTAAACTGCCTTATCTCAACCTACAAGCTGTTTTCCATCTTATTTTCTCTCTCTTGTCCTGCTCAGAAGGAGAGTGATTGAGCAGCTTGGTGAGTACCAGTCAAGGTCAACCCACCTCAAAAAGACATACCATCTAATGGAGGTAATCACTGGTATCTAAGGAAAATAGCTAGAGAAATCTCGCAGGGTAGTTTGGATTCCACCACAGTTTGAGAACTACATTACAAGCAAGCTTCAGACTCTTCATTTGAATCTTAATTTTCATATACATCTCACTGGGATTTTAGAAAACTTGTGTTTTATTTGGGGGTACACCAGGAACTTTCTCTTAAGTTTTGCACTAACTGGAGCAGTCACTAGTAATCCTGTTGTGAACTGTATCTTAACTTGTTAGATGTTGGACATCTTAGATATGGACATAGAAAAACTTCCCAAGATACATTTGTAAAAATGCATGGACTTGTGTTATAAAGCATGTCTTTTGGACAAAAAAATTACTCTGAGATGGCAACCGGCATTTCCTAAATAAGGCACAGCTGAGATTCACAACCTTAGCAAACCTGAAAGAGTTTTCTGTAATCTAGATGGTTCCAAATATCATAAGGAGAGATGTGAAGGACATTGAAGAGCTCTAGGCAGCAAGAAAGTACCTATTATGGCACTCCTAGACAGGAGTGTCCTAGTGGTAGGTGTCTGATGAGGTCAGTCTTGTCTCATATGATTTGCAAAAAAGGGAAAGATAGAACTTATTCATCTCCCTTAGCCCAAGTGAGTAATCTTTTACCACAGGACAGGGTCATGCATCAAGAATGTGAAAGACCTGGCTTCTTTCTTTGTCTGGTTTCATCCGAAAGTAGAAGTTTTCATGTCTCTTGGAAGAGTGGCATGATTACTGTCCTTTTGGTGAGGGGTGGCTAAGACTCATGAGTGGAACATGCTCCACTTCCAACAGAGAAGTAGTAAAGTAGTATTTGGATGAATAAGCAATGAAAAGCCTGAGCGGTTATCACCATTAACTCTCTTGGGATGAAGCGTCACTGAATTTGACTGTCTTCTGCAGCTTCTAGTCATTTACACAAGGAAAAAAGAATGCCTCCGACAAGAATGAGTACAGTTGGTCCCAGTGTATTGAGTAATCTGACAGTTAGTAAAATTTTCCCAGCAAATCATAGAGTCATTAAGTTTGGAAAAGACCTCCAAGATTCTCAAGTCCAATTTTTGACCAGATGCCACATGCCCACCACACTGTGTCATGAGGTGCTGTTCATTTTTTGAACATTTCCGGAGATTGGGACATCACCACTTCGCTGGGCAGCCAATTCCAGTGCTTAACCACTCTTTCAGTAAAGAAACTTTTCCTAATAACCAAGCTGAACCTTCCCTGACAAAACTTAAGGCTATTTCCTCTTGTCCTGCAGCTAGTATTCTGGAAGAAACAAAAAACTAAGCTCAAGAAATGAACAGAGAAAAAAGATTTAACATCAGTTCTTACCCTTTATTCTTGACTGCAGTGTGCAACTGTGGATGGAGAGAAGGCAAGAAACAAGATGCCAAGAATTTACCAAGACTGGTAAAACTATTCTCAGTTGTGTGAAAGGTTGTGTGAGACAGATGTTTTTCATTGAAGTCTGCCCGGACATTAGTGGCACTGCTCAGCAATGGCATTTCACTAATAGAAATACAGGTGATAAAAGACTGAGTGCCGGGCTGGATGGCACCTGTGAAATCTAAAATGGAAGGAAGAACTTTCCAGACAATATTAGTATAGATAAAATAGAGAGCAGATCCTTTAATTAGAAGTGCTTTTAGGTGCAATTAATACATAAATGAACACACAGAATAAGGTTCTTACAAATTTATAACACTAATTAATTATCATCTACTGGATACATCCAACCCAAGAATTCTCCACCCCCAGAACCTCCCTTAGGTCTGTCCCTTGGCACAGCTTCCCAGAACTGAGTCAGAGGTTTCAAGATCCCTCTACTTCCTCACCATTATCACCCTCACCTCGCATGCCTTCTTTGAAGATTCTCCAAGATTTCTGGGTCTTCTTCTTTGACTACAATGATATTTTATTATGTCCTTCCACGTATGTGTCCCAAAAAAATGTCCTTGCAAAAATCTTTTTTCTTTGAAAAGAACATTAAACAGTATTTCAAGAATTTTGAGAATTTGATATAATCCATGAGAAAAGGGTTTAGTAACTGTTAACTGCTATTCCAAGGTGTTAGAAACTATACAGCTATATTAAACGTCTATATGCTATAAGCCTTAAGGATCTTACAGCATCACCACATTTAGAGTTCTGATTTTAAATCATTAGAAAAAACTTTTCCCATCCTTTGCTCTACTATTCCCTTATTAACCTACTTTTTTTGCAATCATAAAATAGCTAAAATGTAAAAGATATCTTATCTTTCTCTTTCTTTGAGTCATTTTATGCTTATCCTATGATAGCTGGGTAAAATATGACTTGAAAAAAAAGTCAGTCAACAATTCTGGAAGTATCTCTACTTGGAGATGCTCTTTTAGAAAAGTTTGATTCAGCACTGTGGAGTTTTGATTGTCAGGATGAATGTTTTTGTCTTAGTTTAAAGTAAGTTAAGACAATTTAGAATTCCTTTCTCAAAATTGATCACGCCTCCTTCAAATTTAAAACAAAATTTTAATTTGGAAAATGTGTAGAAGGAAAAATAACAGTTCTTAACTACTAAATATATTTTTATATATATAAAAATCACCAGAACATAACAAATAACAACTCTGTAACCAAAACCTCTAAAGAAATGAGTCCCTGAAGACACCGGGTTGGATCCTCTCCTGTAGGCAGTGTGGACTCTCCCTCCTTTGTCCTCCGTCCCGACGGCGCTGGCTCAGGGAGCGGGCAGAGGGGGCCGGGGGCTCCCTTGTTGGTGCCATCAGTGTCTCAGGAAAACTGCAGCAACTCCAAAGTGGTGAAGATTGTCTGTCCCTCTGAAGCTCTGGGCACACTGGGCTAGGAACAGTAGGTAGGGAAAGANTATATATATAATTATATACAACATGCAACTCTATTTCACACAACCCTGTATCACACAATTCTTATTAAAGTCATATACATTTCTAACATGAAGAAGTATGACAATTACAACCGGGATCAACTGATATAGTTTCATGGATAATGGATCTTCTTGGCAGATCTTACAATATTTCACAGAAGCATTTGACAATAGTATCTGTATCACAGTAACAAAATTAGCTCTGATGTACTTGACACACCACCAGTATAATATGATTTATGTATGTTTAGGACCTCACATATTTTATTTTTTCTGTTCCATTTATTTTCTCTTTTGTCGCTGTATTTTCCTGACTAGGTTTTACTAACTTCTTTAAATAGTCTCTCTTCCAGCTTGCCCTCCTCCCTGGTATTTCCAGAACATTTTTTTTTTTTTTCAAAAATTTGCATGTTTCCTGAAGAACTCTCTCTACTAAAAAGAGTATGGAAACTGAGAACCCATGTGGCCCTCACTCTCATGAAAAATTCATAGTGATTTAGACATAGTGATAATTGGACCACAGAGATATGACAAGTTTTTCATACTATAGTTCTCTGTAGAGTTAGGAATTATTTCTGCTACTTTTATACATCTTTGTTTAATTAAATTTCACAGAAATCATAGGAAATAAAATGGTAATAAAATGCTACTCTTTTACAGTAAGGATTATTAATACTGAAAAAAAAAAATCGCTGAAGCTGCTATAAGTAGAATGACCATTTAGAAAATATGTTCGATTTTAACCACAAATTAGTGCATTTGCTAAATGAAATAATAGGTACTAGCCTATGGCTAATCTTGGGCAAGTTGAGGGGGGACATTTTGTCTATTTTGGAAAAAGGAACCAGAGGCTTCCAGAAAATACGCTTTCTATAATTATTGCAGTGGTTGTGAGACTTTGTATAATTTCTATCAAACCCATAAAAATACAAATAACATTAAAGAAAAATCCCTAGCAATTTGTGCACCCATAGTCATGTCCTAAAATATTTAGTTCTCTTCCTTCTGCTTTTAAGCAATCTGGAGAAATAGGCTGACATTACAGTGTACCAGAAGGCACTTGGGCTATTTGTGCTATTTGTTCCTTAAGAAAGGTCAGCATTTGACAAGTTTTTTGTACTGATGATGGCCTGCTACAACTCAGTAACTTCTAAAGCTGTTAGCAGCTAACCTCACAAGTTAGCTTCAGCTAAAGAAAAAAGCTTACAGAGAGTAGGGGGTGGGGGGAGGGGGTGGTTGCTTGTTTTCTTTAAAGGAGTTGTTGAAAACCTGAAGCAATTCTTCCATTTATGAAAATTTTTCCTAGGAGTCATGACAGTCCTGATTTCAGCACAGCAAGAAAAGGAAAGCTCTGATTTTTCAGTCTTATAAGCGTTATTCAGAACCATGTGAATCTAAGCTTTCTTCCATCTGTACTTGTAAAACTTTAGAATGAAGGGTCACTTGTTTCAGAACAGGAGCCTCCACTCATCTTTACTAATACAGTCAGTTTAACAGTGCTAGTTGCTAAAAGAGTGTCCTCGATATACATAAAATTTCTTTGTAGCAAGTGTTTACTCTATGACCTATCTAATGCTCCAGAAACAACAGAAATTTCCAGAAGCAACTGTCACTGGAAGTTTCTTTAGGCTGTAAGTGGTCCTTTCACATTCATCATGGCACAAGATATCCTCCCAGATGCCTGGCATGTGTGTTTGTTCTTGTCAGCTGAAGAATTTACAAACCCAAGTTAATTCTACATGTTCACCCAGTGACTCCAGCCAAAATAGCCTAATATCAGCCTGTCTCTACCATGCCTTGAGTATGGTGTACAGATCCCTGAGCTAGCAGAGATGCAACCCAGCAAATCCACATGGTGCAGATCAGCTCCATGGCTGACCTCACAAGCCCTGCTTTGCAGTTCTCTTTATTAGCCTGAATGCACTGCTGCACAAATGTGGCTTAGCCTGCAGTCAGCCCCAGCTGACTCACATCCAGACAGCTCAGGGATCTTGGCACCATGCACCCGCTGTTGCTGGTTCTGGTTATCATTTTCAGCCCTGTATCTGTTGCTTTCATGTCTGTGCTGTAAACAAATTAATACACCTATTTGGAAGCTCACTTGGAAAACTCACCATTGAAAAGCTTTGTTTTCTCATGCAGATATTGGCCAACATTTTAATAAGGTAAACATTAATATTTATTGGAAATGCTGATATTTGAAGAAGTTACCAGTAGTTTGTTTTTAATTAAAGTGATAATTTCATGACAAGGATTATTACATATTATTTATTTGTTTGTATCATCAGTGCTAATATCTTTGCCACTAATCCACTAGCAGCCATGCCCCAAAAAGATAATTTCTTTGATATAGAACATACAAAAGTAAAATAGAAGCTGTTTATCAGCATGATTTTAAAGCTGTTTTTAAATGTGAATTTAAACTTAGAATTTCTAGGAATCCTGCACAACAGGAGGTGAAAACTAGAAAGACCTAGTCTTCCTGCATAATTAAAGCACCTATCCCTTTCCTCTCTACAAAATATCCATAACTACATGCAAATTATGTGATTTTCAGCTTTTTGTAGAATCTGTTACTATAATTAAAAACAGCACAACAATGTTTTAAGAGCTCAGAGACATCACTATGATTCATACATATGATGCCAGGTCCACCAAAGATGCTCTATCCTTCTACCTCCTAAACTGGAGAGGATATATAGAGAAAAAAAATAATTTATTGCCAATTAATAGCAGAATAGGATAATGAGAAATAAACCCAAATCTTAAAACACCTTCTTCCCACCCTTCTCCTGCGTTTAATATTATTCCCAAGTTCTCTATCTTTTTCTCCCTAGTGATGCGGGAGAACAGGAAATGGGGTCTGTGGTCAGTTCATCACATGTTGTCTCTGCCTCTTCCTCCTCAGGTGAAGGAATCCTCACGTTCTTTTTCTTGTCCAGCTTGGAGTTCCCCCCACAGGAGGCAGCCCTCTACAAAGTTCTCCAGCAAGTTCCCCGGTTCTCATTCCCATAGGTTGCAGTTCATGAACTGCTCCAACTTGGGTCCCTTCTACAGGGTGCAATCCTTCAGGAACAGACTGCCCCAGCATGGGTTCCCCGCAGGGTCACACATCCTGCTAGTAAACCTGTTGCAGAGTGGGCTCTTTCTCCATGAGGCCACAGGTCCTGCCAGGAGCCTGCTCCAGCATGGGGTCCTCCACTGGCTGCAGGTGGATCTCTGCTCCACTGTGGACCTCCATGGGCAGCAGGGGGCAGCCTGCCCTCACCATGGTCTGCACCGTGGGATGCAGGGGAACCTCATCACTGGTGCCTGGAGCACCTCTCCTCCTCCTTCACTTGATGCTTGCAGTGTTGTTCCTCTCACATATTCTCACTCCTCCCTCCAGCTGCAGTTGCACAGGTTTTCCCCCCTTTTTTAACTATGTTCTCCCAGAGGCACTACCACCATCACTGTTGGACTTAGCCCTGGACAGTGGTGGCTCTGTCTTGGAGCCAGCTGGTATTGGCTGTCACACACAGAGGGAAGTTTCCAGCAGCTTCTCACAGAAGCCACCTCTGTATGGTCTCTGATACCAAAACCTGGCCCCACAAATCCAACACATCTGCAGGGTCACATCAACATAATCAGAACTTAAGAGGATAACAGGTTTTCAGTAAACACTGTAGTTTGATACAATGGCTCAGGCATGAATAATATAAGGAACCATGGCAAGACCTTGTTGATTGCTTCTCATAACATTACAAAGAATAATGGCAACAACAGGCCTCTGTTAAATGCCTGTATCCCTGGAGAGATTGCCTTTAATATGAATGGAAAGGAACGAGCTGGCGTTGGTCCAGCCTGTAAGTGTTCCTGCTTTAAACCCCTGCAATTAAACCAGTTAATGAGAATCTTGTTAAACACAAAGTAGTTCATGCCATAAAGTTTAGAAAGCATCATCATGCTCCAAATTAATAGAAGTAAAAAGGGGAAAATTAATCCATTTGCCCCCCCTCCCCCCTTTTTTTTTTTTAGTTATTCCAGGGAAAAGGAAATTTATTCACAATCAGCTTTTGATACATTTCCCTAATAAATGCAATTTGATAAAATGAACAAATCCATGATGTCATTAGCTGAGTAGTGCTTAATGAAGTTGGGCTGTATGAAACATTAACTGCAATACTGAATCCATTTCCTTGACTGGGAAATAAACATTTATCGTCTCAGTACATTTACTCTGGAAGTTCCAATCGTGAGGTTTTATCAGCATAATCATCATGTCCTGATAAGTCTATCTATATTTACATTTTGATCAATGTCATCATTAAGCTCAGACAAACACAGAAATCTATTACTTGGCAGCAAGGAAGAAGTTAAATAGACTCCTTGAAAACCTGGGCTCTTTTCCAGTCAATGATTGGATGGACAACTGTCAAACTATAAATGGGAATGACAGTACTTCTGTTATCAGCTTTGTTCAGCTACTTTTTTTTCCACAGAGATCTGTACAACAAAGTGGTTTCTGTAATATTCTTGTTTTCACAACAAAAGGCATATACACTTTTCTTAATTATGAAGAATATTTCTAGATGGTACATTTAAGAGAATGAAGCTTTGATAAGGACATTGATATGGGAAGAAATAACAGAAAATTACCATTGGTTCTTCTTTGGTTCATGTGTTCAGGTTTATTTTGTTGTTTTTGGGTTTTTTTGTTGTTGTTTTGGTTTTTGTTTGTTGTTTTGTTGGTTTTTTTTTTAAATAGGAACTATGCTATTCAAAATACGGAAAAGATTCAAGCCTGCTACTTAACATGGTAGCATTTGCTCATGTGAGACATCCTTACTTATTAAAATCTGACAGGGTATAGTATAAGCAAAGATTATTTATTTAGGAGCTGTTGGACCCACACAAGTTTCTGATGTTCTGAACTTGAAAACTAAATCTTCTGAATTAAAGCAGAAAAATGTGCATATTTCTTCTAATGAACATGATGTCGTTCTCCACTCAAAACTCAAGCGGCATAATCATTACCAAAAGGGAAACATCAGAATGCTGGAAATTCTATTTCAAATATTAGGCTATCCTATATATCTAGTGGAGCAGAAGACATGGGACAAATCCTGCCTGGAGCTTTGCAGAAGAAAGAGGAAGAAATATTTCCAAGAACTGACCTACAAATCATGTTTAAAAATAAATGGCTAGAGAAAAAAGGGACATGGTTAGGAGACTGTTATTGCTCTGATAAATACATCAATACTCCTGTATCTTAATTTCCTAGATTTTTACTAGTGTGAAGCTGTAGAATTTCAGACTAATAGCTTAATAAGACATCAATATTAATTTGTTTTCATACAGTGAAATTGGTGTGATGAAAGAAATTAGCACGCAGTTAGAGATAAAGAAGGAATGAACTGCTAGTGTTTAAGTTATAAACAAGCTCCATAAGGGTTTATAATGGCAGACTGCAAATTTTATTAATCGGTCTCATTTAAATTATTGTCTTGCCTCAGTTTAATTTTCATTACAGTTTGATAACAATATTAAAAGGAAGTGATCATTAAAACTAAAATTTAAGACTGGATGTTTGGCTTGAACAAATCATTGACAACAGAAACAGCAGAGTCTGATTAATCAAATATTTCCATATTTTTTTCTGCTAAAAGAATGGAGCCTGTAAGCATCAGTTCAAACTTTCAATAGTTATTGGTCTTTTGCTAAAATCAAGTGTGAGATACAAAAGTCAATCCCAGGGACTACGCTGTGGATCAGAATTTACAGACTCACTAAGTAATTCAGTCTGTCAATGACAATTCTTTCATATTTGTGTGTTGACCTGTAATAAAAAAAAGTTATTTTTAGGCTATTTAAATCTTAAAATTAAAGTTCAGTTTGCCATGTAAACTTCTTGAATGCCAGGTGAGTCATATAAGAGGGAAAATTACTTTTCTATCACCAGATAAGATTTAGTTAATTAAAAAATATCTAGGTAATTTTGGTGGGGTTTTTTTGACTTTTAATATTAAAATCTGAAACCAGAAGAAATTTTCAAATACAAGATCACCTAATTTTGAAGGTGATTATAGCATCACTTTTCAGTATTTTGATTTCAATTAAAATTTAAAGAAAAATCTCCTACTATAAATTGGTAACAACTCCAACATTTTCTAACTGAAAACAAGCTTGCATTTTTCTCTGGAAAAAAACTTTTTATTCTTTGGAAAAAGAGAAATTCCAATAACCACTGCCACAAATTCAGATTAGAAACAAAGATTTCCTAGACGTCTGTTTTCCCTGACAGGGACTTCTTACAATTCATTGAGTTTTGCAACACTTCTCTTGACAGACTGTTGGTAACTGTAGAAAACCCAACAGTATCAGTCACAACACAGTTGTTCTGTCATTTAAATATACTCTTTGAAAAACAAATGTTTTTACAGTTCTGTTAGTAGTTTGTTTCATGTAGTTGTAGCTAGGCAACCATCATTTTGACAAGATTCTACTGTCACTGTTAATGTACCCAAACATATGGTTTTCCAAAGCAATAATTACAATTTAACAGTGGTAAAACAACATGGCAACTATCATGGAACAGAGCCTTGCAGGTCTTCATGCTACAAATTAAGCCAGTGCTAATTATATTACCATTGCCAGAAGCAGCCAATCACTTTTCTTACATAAAATCAAATGTTGAACTATGTAGTTTTAAGATAACAAATTTAACAGTTATTTGCATAATGCGTAATGAATTATATAAAGTTTTCATAGCACCCCTTCTGAAGTATTTTTTAAAACATTAACCATCATTTAATTGCAGTAATCCTTGATATGTCAGTTTTGTGTTTTTAAAGTCAGCAGCAAAACATGGCTTGCTGCTGTTCTTTGTACAAAGCTGTGACCTGTACCCCACATCCTTCGTGACACTTACTGCACTGCAACAATCTATCACAAATGACCCCATTAATTTTTGCTAAAATGCCCATCCTAACATGCAGTATAGTCACATTTTAAAGCACTCAATCTGTGTTCATTCCTTCTATTTGCAAAGTAGGGTCTGTTGTCTAGAACCATAGGTCTGTTATCATTCTAGTGCAGATTGCTATACAAAACATGCAAAGTGAGGGACTACTCCAGCAAACAGCAGTCGAACTTCATTAAGATTTCTGTTCAGTGACACCTGAGAGGTGCTGAATAATCTGCATATGTGGCTCATCTGCATTGTCATTAATAAGATTATTGAGTTTAAAAGGCCATTATCACAGAGCTGCAGGTTATCAGGAGCTTAACTTGAAGCATATGATTAAATTCCAGTGACTTCAAAGCACATGACAGCACAAAAAGAATCACTATCATGTTTAACTTCTATTACACTTTCTAAGGAAAAAATAGTCTTGCAAGTTTCCATATTGTTGATAAAATATTTAATCTCTTGACAAGGACAAAAAACCCCCCAAGTACATTTGTTTTATCAAGCATATGATATCTATTTTGAATAGTTTAACTTTAAAGTTTTACAAAAAAACCCAAACTTCTGCAGTTCTGTCTCCTTGAATATGATTTTAAAAAACCACAAAAGTTAGAGCTTTGTGTAGTATTATTTCCAGAATTCCAACTAAAACATTAACTGAGATAATTGTAGAATTCTACTAAGTTTACACCTGGATTCCAAGCCTTATGTCTGCCTCTAAATTCTTAGTTAATGTTTTGCCTTTACTAATTGCACTTATGAGAATATATTAAACAACAATTTGTCCAAATCTGTTTGAAAATATTACTTGCTAATGCACACATATTCAATTAAAAATTTATAGTTTATGACATTTTGATTTGTGCCTTTGTTCTGGCTTCAGCTTGAAAAATGTCTTTTATATTATCTCCTGCTTTTCCTTGCTTTGCAAGGAAACATTGTTTCCTAATGCTTCTTATTCAGAACATAGTAGCATTATATGGAATATAGGGAACACACATCTTTCATTGATTTAATATTAATTAGAGGTTTAAGGACAGTTGTTGCTTTTCTGTCTCCCTTTTAAACCTTTCTTGTTAATTTACAAAGGAGAAAATAAAGAGAACCCTTAACATTTGTATTAAGGTTATGAGGCATTCACATTTGTATTAAAACTTTAGGCTAACTAGCCAGGTTTAAATAAAGCTGATGTTTGAAACTTAAAAGAGTAATTTTGGTTGGGTTTTTTTTTCAAAATGTAATTTCTGTATGGAAGTTACATAATGAAATTATATCAAGTAATAATCTGGATAAAAAAAGAATTAAAAACATGCAAGGAAGAAAAGGTGTCCCTATGGCACAGAGTGAAATAGTGTATTTTCCAAGCATGAATACAGTGTTCTCTCCTCTGTTGCTGTGCCAATAAAGACTTGTATTCGGACTGGAGTATGAATTGAATTAAACCTATATTGTCACTAACAGTGGTGATTCTATCATTATTAACTCAGTTTGGCCACAGTTATAGCCAAATGCATCAAGTGCACCTCCAGCTGTCTTAAAAATCAGGGAGATGAAGACCAAAAGAAAAGGCAGCAGTTGAGGAGAGTACATCCCTAATAAGAAGCCATCACCCCTTCAGCATTTCTTTGCTGTGCTTCTGTGCAACATGCATGACACTCTGACAACTTTCAATAGTAAAATACTTAAGAAGAGACAGGAAATATTTAGGAAAAAAGAAGCTGCTGCTGAGAGAAGCAGAATAACATTAATTTCATTAGTATCATTAGACATTAGTATCATTTAACACATTCATAGCTATGGGAGTTTTTTGCAAGTAATACTCCTGTAAGCCTATACAACTTAACACTTGCTGTTCAGTGACATACTTACCGAAATTACCCAGCTAACTCTTAGGTGTTTGATCTGCAACAAGCAGATGGATTCCCTCTGTTAATGAAGAGGAATAAACTTCTGTCAGTGGACAATGCAAACCATACAAAATGTGGAGTGAATGCCCCTGTAGGTGACATCTGTATTATCAACAGAAAAAAAAATTACTATCTAATTTGTTACAGGTGCTTAACTTTTCAGAGGTGAAGACAAGTGAGGTGTATTCTACTCATACTGTGACTATTACAACAACTTATTAACAACAGTTGAAATCCTGGAAAAATATGATTGTTATAAATTCTATGTATCTATGACCAAGTTCAATGAAAGACTGACTTCTCTGTGTCTGCTGACATTTCTAAAGTTAGGCAGCTAAGTGTATAATGGAATAATTTGCTGTATCGGGACATTGCTATCTTTTTCTTTCTTTTGGGAAGTAAGGTAAAGCAAAATCATGGAATGGTTTGAGTTGGAGGGGACGTTGAAGTTCACCTAGTTCCAATCCCCTGCCATGGGCAGTGGCACCTTTCACTAGACCAGGTTGCTCAGAGTTCCATCCAACCCAGCATTGAACATTTCCAGGGATGAGGCATTCACAGCTTCTCTGGAAAACCCCTTCCAGTGCCTCACCATCCTCACAGAAAAGTACTTCTTCCTACTAATTAACCTAAATCTGCCCTATTTAATTTTGAAGCCATTCCCCCTGTCCTGTTGCTACATGGCCTTGTAAATAGTCTCTCTCAATCTTTTTTGTAGGCTCCCTTCAGGTACTGGAAGGTCTCAATTAGGTCGCCTCAAAGCCTTCTCTTTTCCAGGCTGAAAAATCCCAATTCCCTCAGCCTTTCCTCATAGCAGAGGAGTTCCATTCTACTTGACAGGCCTCCTCTGGACTTGCTCCAACAGGTCGATGTCCTTCCTGTGTTGGGAACTCCAGAGCTGGATGCAGCACTCCAGGTGGACAGAATCTCCTCCCTTGACCTGCTGGCCACGTTTCTTTTCATGCTGCCCAGAAGACAATTGGCTTTCTGGGCTGTGAATGCACATTGCTGGCTCGTGTCCAGCTTCTCATCTACTCACACCCCCAACTCTATCTTGGCAGGGCTGCTCTTGATCTGTTCATCCCCCAGCTGTATTGATACAGGGGATTTCCCTGAAAAAAAGCAGAGTTCTTTGGGATACTAAGTGAAATACAGGAAGAAATATGATTTCCAAAATACGTAGGTTGTATTATAAGTTAATTTTACAATTGCGGGTTGTGAGTTATATTGAAGACTGATATTGGACCACTACTTTTTAACTGTATAACCAAGGTGTGGAGCTTCACACAGAGACACACAAGCTCGCATGTGTTTTCCACATGTTGGATTAAAGAGTGTGTATATTCTGGCCCTGAAGCCTCTCTCACTACTACCCAGTGTGAAGGTACCATACTGTGACCTAAGTGTTTATTTCAACAGCCACAACTGAGGCTTAATTCACCACAGATGTAGCTGTTAAAAACAAACAATTAGATGTAAAAATAGTTCAGTGTCCTGCACAGTGCTAGCGAGATGAGCATGAGGGGTTAGCTGCAGAATATGTTGTGCCTCTTTGAAGTAAAGCCATTTGTAAGTTGTGAAAACATCGGTTAACTTGAGAAAATAAAATAAAGTAATGCACCTGCTCTGACCTAGTATTATCCATTGAAGTTTTATTTTCCCTTACAAGTTATAGGAAAAATGCTTAGAAATAATTACTCTTTACTAGGAGTTCAGCCAAAGTACTAGCTGCTCAAGAGACTGGTTGAAAACAGGTAACACAGCATGTACACAGTTGCTTCCATTGCTTCATTGTCCAGCTTAATATGTAGCACAGGAGCTCTCAGCTCTGTTTATTTTAACTGGCAACATCTAGAGAAAACTAAACACATAGTTTAGACTTGAGTCCTTCTCCAGTCTAGATATCTGTGAAATTACTCCACATTGCCCGAGTAGATAGATGACCTTTTCAGATTTACCATCTGTAGAAGTTCGTAAGGCATTCTAAGCTCACTATTTACTTCAAATTATTACTGTCACATGGTAACATGAGGGAATTCTTTCAGGAGCTAAGAATAACTTGTTATCAGATGTTGTTGGAGTTATTATACATTGATAAAATCAAGGGGGTTTAGATGAAATATAATAAAATTATAAAATTCCAAAGCAATTTATTGAATATCTTACTGTAATTTTAACTCTTCTTTGAGAAAAAAGGCCGCTTAATTATTTTATAGATACATGGGGTTTATTATTATTATTTCTAGAGACTTTAAATTGGTCATGTGACAAAACAGTCTCCTAAGAACCTTGATGATTACACTGAAGACAAAATGCTCATATTTTTGATGGAATTTTGAAAATGTAATGAAAATTTTTCTAGTTAAAGGATGTCATTAAACTTATATGATGATTAAAACCATGAAAGTTTTTTTAAAAATCTTTTAGTTATAAAGAGGAAAAAATGACTGATGCAAAAAAGCAAACTGACAGGACGCACTTTTAAAGTCAAGTACCTAGGCTAATACTGTTTTTTCTGTTCATGTCCAAACCTCCCTTTATATCATTTTTTCTCAGAAGAGTGGTTAAAAACAATGAACTTTGCTAGACAGAACTCATTTGCTTGTGTCTTCCCAGAGGGCTGCCCTGGAATGATTCCTTGGACCATATCTCAGCAGTCTCACCACAGTAGGTGCTGGTGATCACTTCTCCTTCCTATTGACATAATTCTGGTGAATGCTTGTGCCACAATTTCTCATTTGTTTAGTTACACAGTAATTTGGAGGCTCATCCAAGAAAAAGGAATTCCAGTTTCATTTTTATTCCTGGTATGAAGGGACACCTCACCCTCTGCTTATACCTTAAGAATGATACTACCTGATAACCTCTACCTCTATTTAGGCTTTGCTAGTGTGTTCCAGAAAGACAAAAACAGACTCAAGTTTGAGTGGGCAAACAGGCAAGAGGGAAGTAGACAAACCCACAAGCTCTTGGAATTTGTGCCTGGAGATGATGACATGGGGGTTTGAATTCCTGAAAGAATAGGTCAACACCTTCCGCCACACAGACTGCCACCAATGCCTCTGCCCTCACTACATCTCATGGCAGAGGCTGTTGGGGAGAACACTGCTGCACCATCCCAAGAATGGTGTCATTAGACTAGAGTTGCCTCTGCTCAAAATGTGAGCAGGCAGCCTAAGGCACCTGACGCTGTACCTCCATTCTTAGGGCTTTCTTTCACTTCCAGGAGGTGTTGGATTCTGGGTGGAGGAAAATATTTCTCCATACTTTTGCATAGTGCCTGAGGTCACAAAATTACAGAATATTTGAGGTTGGAAAGGACCTTTGCAGATAATCTGATCCAACTGCCCTGCTTAGGCAAAGCCAGTTAGAACCCAGGAACCTGACC
Source organism: Grallaria varia (assembly GCA_013396735.1). Taxonomy (NCBI): domain Eukaryota; kingdom Metazoa; phylum Chordata; class Aves; order Passeriformes; family Formicariidae; genus Grallaria; species Grallaria varia. The sequence continues at coordinate 39,399 of VWZG01009036.1, forward strand.
AAATGGGTTTTGAAAATCTTTAAGGAGAGGGAGACTTCTCTCTGACAATCTGTGCCAAAGCTCAGTCATCCTCATAGTAAAAAAATGTTTCCTGATGTTCAGACAGCACCACCTGTTTGTGCCCATTGCCTCTTATCATACTACTGGGCACCAGTGAAAAGAAGCTGGTTTCATTCTCTTTATGCCCGTCCTTCAGGTATTTATAAAGGTTGATAAGACCTCCTCTGAGCCTTCTTTTCTCTAGGCTGAACAGTCTCAAATGAAGAGGGATGTACTTGATGGTATAGCTTTGTCCTCAGTGGTGTCTAGGGTCTTTAGTCAACACCCTGCCCAATGTGCTGTTTTTTCTGAATATTTTTCTTATAGGAAGTCTATAACAAGCTGATAGGAGAAGACTGTACACAGCACAGGTAGCTAGTTTTGACTTCTTTCACACAACCAGCTCTTAAAGATGTGCCACATCATACTTTATTAGGATCCAAAGCCTTTTTTAGCATCTCTTTTGGAATACTTTAAGGGATACCCAAAACAACTAAGTACTGAGAAGTAGCAAAATAATTTTTAATAGGTAGCTCAGATGACAGGGTTGAGTGCACCCTCAGTCACTTTGCAGATGGCAAAATTGGGTGGAAATGCTGGTCTGCTGAAGGGTAGAAAGGCTCTGCAGAGGGAATTGGACAGGTCGGATAGATGGGCTGAGGCCAATTGTGTGAGGTTCAACAAGGCCAAGTGCTGGGTCCTGCCCTTGGGTCACAACAACCCCAAGCAATGCTACAGGCTGGGGGCAGAGTGGCTGGAAAGTGGCCTAGTAGAAAAGGACCTGGGGGTGCTGGTCCACATCCAGCTGAACATGCGCCAGAAGTGTGTCCAAGTGGCCAAGGCCAATGGCATCCTGACTTGTTTCAGTAGTAGTGTGGACAGCAGGACCAGGGCAGTGATCATCCCCCTGTGCTCAGCACTGCTGAGGCTGTGCTTTGAATCCTGTGGCCCGTTCTGGGCCCCCCTCTACAAGAAAGACATTGAGGTGCTGGATTGTGTCCAGAGAAGGGCAACAAAGCTGGTGAAGGGACTGGAGCACAAGTCTTATGAGAAGCAACTGAGGGAGCTGGGGTTATTTAGCCTGGAGAAAAGGAGATTCAGAGTAGACCTTATTGCTCTCTACAACTACATGAAAGTAGATTGCAGCCAGGTGGGGCTCAGCCTTTTCTCCCAGGCAACTAGTGACAGGGCAAGGGGAAAGAGCCTCAGTCTGTGCCAGGAAAGAATCATAGAATCATAGAA